>VURO01033769.1:5148-18705 GCA_015108175.1 Pelvicachromis taeniatus | reverse complement strand
CAACAAGGAGACAAACATATATTGACACATACACACAGTCACACTCCCCTAACATACTCTACCACCCAGGTCCAGGTACCCTCCCCCCTTACAAGGGAAACAGCACCTAGACCCAGATGTTGCCCCCCTCCCTGAGGTGGATACAAGCAGACCGCCCCCAGCTCCACAATGGCAGGGGGGTCCCGGCAACCCAACCGCATCCGCACGGCCAACTCCACCTCCCAGTCCCCCCGCCCCAACGGCTGGCAGAGAGCGGGGTTGGATGAAGACCCCATGGCTCCCTTCGCCCGCTCAAATTCAATTCAATTCAATTCAGTGTTATTTATACAGCGCTAAATCACAACAACAGTCGCCTCAAGGCGCTTTACATTGTAAGGTAGACCCTACAATAATACATACAGTGAAAAACCCAACAATCATACGACCCCCTATGAGCAAGCACTTTGGCGACAGTGGGAAGGAAAAACTCCCTTTTAACAGGAAGAAACCTCCGGCAGAACCAGGCTCAGGGAGGGGCGGGGCCATCTGCTGCCACCGGTTGGGGTGAAAGAAGGAAGACAGGATAGAGACATGCTGTGGAAGAGAGCCAGAGATTAATAACAAGTATGGTTGAATGCAGGGAGATCTATTAACACATGGTGAATGAGAAAGGTGACTGTGTTCTGTTGTGAATAAAATATTTTTAATGACCTTAATTACATTACTTTTTTGTTTTTTTACCATTTATTGTCCAACACAAAAACACAGAGATGATAAATCCTCATGTTGTCTTTTTCATGTTCATGATCACTGTACATAATGAGATGAAAATGAATCAAAAACACATACTTTGCACTGTTGTTTGTAAAAGGTAATCAGTTATTGTACTAGTGACTATTAGCATCACCGTTTGATGAACACTTTTACAGATATAGGACCAAAAGTGGCCTCAGAGTGGAACTGCACCAAAAGTTATTTAGCAAAATGTGTTTACAAATAACATCATCATCAACATAACTCACACATAATGTAGCTGCAATGTAGCCATTCATATAGACCATCCAAAAAGCATTTTCCATTCCCACACTCCGCTAACCGTCCTTGCTAGGGTTAGCTGATAGCGTATGGTCGAAACAACCAAAACAGTGACAGTGACGAAGCTAAAGTTCTGACTTTAAAAGCTGAAAATCCACAAATGAATGTGTGACGTCACAATGACCGCCATAAGAA
The DNA here is from genome assembly GCA_015108175.1 of Pelvicachromis taeniatus. Classification (NCBI taxonomy): domain Eukaryota; kingdom Metazoa; phylum Chordata; class Actinopteri; order Cichliformes; family Cichlidae; genus Pelvicachromis; species Pelvicachromis taeniatus. The sequence continues at coordinate 17,496 of VURO01033769.1, read as the reverse complement.
CATTCATGAGGAGGCTCCACCGTCGTGGACTGTAGTAGCTACTAGTAGTCCTTGTTCTGCTTTGCAGTCCTTGTGAAGTCATCAAACAAGGCCTAGCATCGGCAGCTGCAGACTACCAGAGTGAAGGTGCCAAAGTGTGAGGAAAGAGACGTTCAACAGGACCAATACAGCAGACACACAGTAAGGAAGCACCAGATGGTTAACCAGTTAGAAATGGTAAAATGGCATAATTGGTTAATCACGATTAATGTTTTTTTTCTTGACTCAAAGTATTAAAAAAACAAGAGCAGGAACAATGACCCAGGGACGTTTTGTATGTTTATGATTTTGGGCATGTCTCAGAAGCACTAGTTAGGTTTTCTCAGATAAAAGCTAAATTTAACCCTAATCAATAAGCACATGAGCATTCCTTGTAAATAACGTGTAGCCTAAGCAGATGTTCCTGTTAAAAGGGAGTTTTTCCTTCCCACTGTCGCCAAAGTGCTTGCTCACAGGGGGTCATATGATTGTTGGGTTTTTTTTTCACTCTATGTATGGGTCTACCTTACAATGTAAATTTCAGTGCACAAGAAATGAAAGTTAGAAAGGAAACACGATCGAATCTGTCATGGTCCTGGGTCTCCTGTAAAGCCCGTGTCTCTGTGCGTTTGTGTTTCCTGTTTTATTTTGAAGGTTTTGTCTCATGTCAGTATTTTCAGTTTCGCTTCCCTGTTCTCGTCAGCCCTGATGACTCCCAGCCGTGTTCACCTCCTGCCCCTCGTTCCCCTCGTTATGTCTTGTGTATTTAAGTCTTTTTGTGCTCCCTGTTGCGTCGTTAACGTCACTTCCGTTGGTCTCGTCCCTCGTCGTGTGTCCCTTGTGTCTCATTGAGGATTATTATTTGGATGTTCTACTTTGTTTTTTCTTTTTTGTAAAGTCAGCAATAAAGCTGTTTTTTTGAGCTCCACTCCGAGTCTCTGAGAGTCTGCATTCTGGGTCCTCTTCCTCGTTCCTGCCTGCACACGGCCAGCTATGACAGAAACACAATCATCAGAGCCCTTTCCTGATTTGTGCAGAGTGTACAGACAGGATGGGGACATAAATAATAATAATTATGATGCACAAATGTTATAGAGTAATACATAAAAGACTTTCCTCCCACAACAATAACATTTTCCAGCAATATCTCCTACTGTATGATTATGATTTTTGCAGCATAATGTCATTAAACAGCCTTTTCATTAAAGTGCAAATGGAGGCTAAAGTCCACACGGTCAGTATCCTTCATCCAGATGTTGGCCAACAAGCCAAAATCTGGCTGCGTTTGTCGACCTCTGAGTTGACGGTGAATCGAGGTTGCAGAGTTAAATATTCTCCTCGGTCAAATCAATAACTGAGCCCAGCTCGGTTCGACGACTTTCTTCTCTCTGGTGTGTGATACAAGCACTAGCGGTCAAACGTCAGCTCCGCTCTTCCTTGGTGAACAACCTTAAGCATGAATTCAATAAAGTGGAGTCGAGTCACATCCCTTCAGTCCATTCATCCTGCCCCCGTCTTTGCCCTGCTTCCTCTTCTCTCGCTCTGAGAGCACAAAGGACGGGAACATCCGTGGGGACTGAAACTCAAGTTGAATTACATCCTTTTGCACTGTAGACTTTTCACAAGGGGTTAGTTTAAACATCAGAATGGCCTTTCAACCCCTCTGCTGAGTACAAGTCAGACAGTTCTCCAGCAACATCAATCACAACTTTGAAAGTGAGAGACTACTGAGTGCGACTCCAAGGGGCAGCGCCAAGCACCCCTCACTCAGTTTAACCCACAGAGTTTCCAACAACCCTTAGGCGTCATTGTTGTTAGGTAGATTATCGATTATCAACATAAACCCCCCCTTTTTTTTTGTAGATTTAAGCGATCCAATGAGATTCTAATTTTTGTTTCAAGTCCAGGACATTATTTTTAATGCAATGTCTTAATATTGGACAATGATTTGGAGTTTAAATAAGTACAATGTTCAAACTCTGTGTGTCCTTGGGTTTATCATAGGCAGCCAGTCAGAAGTCTAGCCAAGTCTGGCTAAATTAATCTGCGACCGTCTGAAACAAAACAACTTTTAAATTAAACTTTCAAATGTCATCAGATATTTCATCCATCCTCTGAGAAACTTCACGCTTACACGTTTGTGATTTTGTGCCCCAGTTGCACTTCTGTTGTTCCTCCTAATATTAACACGAGTCCACCTTTATAAACCACATTTTACTCACAATATTATTCAGTGGTGAGGAGGTCTTAGCTGCTCCTCTCAAAGCTTGTGTGCCAAGGCTGTCCACCCTCCAGCAATCTCCTTTGAACAACTGCTTTGGGGCACAGATTGTTCTGGACAAGGTTAGAAGGACAGTTAATTCAAGGCTTTCTCCAAACTTCAATGCAAGAGCCTCAGCCATAAATCAAATAGGGGGAAAAAATAAATACAACAAACCACAGTTTTCTTTGTACCTTCTGTCCTGAAGTATTCCTCCAAGTTTTTGGTTCTTTTAAATAAAGTTCTTCCTTCGTTCACCCAGCAGATGCAGCAGATGGCCCCGCCCCTCCCTGAGCCTGGTTCTGCCGGAGGTTTCTTCCTGTTAAAAGAGAGTTTTTCCTTCCCACTGTCGCCAAAGTGCTTGCTCATAGGGGGTCATATGATTGTTGTTTTTTTTTTTGTTTTTTTTTCACTGTATGTATTATTGTAGGGTCTACCTTACAATGTAAAGCGCCTTGAGGTGACTATTGTTGTGATTTGGCGCTATATAAATAAAATTGAATTAAAGTAACAACTGGAAATGTTTGATCCAACTAAGACTTGAATCTAACCAACTGTAAGTATTACACCATCACCACTTCAAAAGCTTTAAATATTACTTTAAATGTATTATAATAATAATAAGAGCAGTTACTATGTGGCTCCACCAGCAGTCTGTGGCTGGTTTCATCATCACAAGTCCAACAATGATTAATCAAGCAAAATTGTATCACAGCTTAGTAACATTAAATGAATGTATTCTGCATGCCATCATGTTCCTAAGCTAGCGCCTCACATGTGCACTGTGATCATCTTCAACACAGAAAAACATCAGAGCCCCAGTACCAGCGACGGGGGTCGAGGCAGCCTCTCGACTCAGTCCACGTGGCGAACTGTTCTCGTCAACAACAGCAACACGATGCCAGGTTTCAGCTGCAGCGCACTCATTCATTGTACATGATGATGATGATGATCTCAGCCAGATTCAGCTCAGTGTGTCTATAAAGGAAAGAAGCATCACCTTAGCAGCATACCAAACTGAATCGTTAAAGATAGTTTCATGAGTGAGCAAAATAATTCAAACAAACAAGCCTAAAGCATTCATACCATCCGCCATGTTTCTGGGACACTTACAGGCCAAACGTCCTTTTGGATGCTCGTGTTAAACGTGTCGTGTGATAAAACATATTTAATGTAGACTTTTCTCACAATGAAGGCGTGTCACTCTGACTCTTCCACACAGTTTTAAGCTGTGGAGAAGTTTGAAACATGTTCTTATTCTTTTCTGTTGAATACAGAACAGAACTGTGCCTGAATTGCATCATTATTCACCCGGTGAGATTACACAAGAGGTCATATTCTTAATAAAACTGATGTAGAGACATTGTCATTTACACACAGCACCACCACGTCGCCTGACTCATATTAGCCGGATGACAGGACCTCATTTGTTCTGCATGTATTCAGTCTAAGTGCCTAAATCAACTTTAAAATTTACATTAGCAAATGAATTCTGACTGCCGACAGAGAAAAGGAATAAGAAAAGGGGGAAGCTTTAGAAATCTGCCTCTGGAGACTCATGACTTTGATGAACACCTTTTGCTTAGAGAGCTACTAAGAGTCAAAGACGGAGGGAAGATCCCGAGCAGGTCCTCAGCCTCAGGACTGAGACCCACCAGGCAGGGACACGAGGATGTTGGAGGGGCTGCCATCTTCCTCTTAGGCTTTCTGGATGTGTGTAAGAAAAACACACTCATTCGTAGCCATCAGTGGTCCAGGTACGCTCTGAATATTTGCATGAATATCTTTGGTAATTTGTTGAGCTGGAAAGAATAAAAAAATCCTAATGCTGGGTTTTTATTTCACCGAGGCTTTGTTGTGGATCTGTGAGGCACTGAGGTGGAGCATTGCCGGCCTCATGCTCGGCACACTGGGGAACAGAGAGAGCGCCACATAATAAGTCTGTATCTGATACAACATGTCTGGTGGGGATGAAAGGAGGTTTCAGTCTCTTTCTGGCTCTCGCCTTATCTCTGAATTACATGTATGCAACGATTTTTGTTCAAACCTTTTCTGGGCTGATGCGCTCATTCATGTTTGTCTCAATTACTTGCTTAGTGTTTATGCCGTGCTGGCTCCCTGACAGCGGCAAAGAAAGGAAATGATGAGGGAGCGCAGTATCGTAATTACACGGTTCCAGCTGGGTTCAAGAGTAGTTGAGATAATGAGCGGTCCCGCTTTTCACCTCCAATGGACCAAAACCAGTAGAAACTTTTTAATTAATGGCTTTTACCCCCTGGAAAAAAAAAATGTTTTGAAACCAGTCCTCAAAAGGTGTTTATGGAGATGTTTGTCGGAAGCACGCAGAAAGCAGGAATAACACGATGTTATCACGAGTCCACAACTATTACACAACTGATGCCATTCTTAGACAATATAAGTAGTCCAACGTTTAACCTTCAAATTTCAGCTGACTTTCCTATATGGCTTTTCTGCCTGTCATAAATCATGAAAACCAACGTTCTCATTTTCTGCATGATGATAACGCTGAAATAAACATAAATCTAAGAGAGAAACTGAGTCTGTGTGGCATGAATGTTTCATGAGGTCAGCGTTTTGAGTGCGTGCTGACGTTTGTTGCAGCTTCTATGGTCATTCATTATGGGCACCTTTGTAAATGTAGGTCAAAGGCCTGACCCCCAGATCATATTCAGTATAATATGGCCAGCCTTCTTAAAAATTTGATTTTGGTATGACACTCAAAGTCACAAAATAAAGTCATTACACAAGGCTAACAAAAGGTTAGTCTCAGTCAATCTGTTACATTTATACTCAAATGAATGCAAACACAAAGTCAGCTTATTATCATTGATCTGCGACACGAGTAACATAAACAGGCTCAACAATAATAAAGTCATTCAGGAGTCACTGCATATAGATTTTACTTGGGCAGGCTGCCCAGATCTATTATTAGTACTCTTAAAAAAAAAAAATTGGATATGATGAGAGAAACAATCCACTAATAGTGTTTATACACCACTCTGAATTCAATCATAAGTCATTATTAATCTCTGGCTGTCTTCCACAGCATGTCTTTATCCCGTCTTCCTCCCCTCATCCCCAACCAATCGTGGCAGATGGCCCCGCCCCTCCCTGAGACCGGTTCTGCCGGAGGTTTCGTCCTCTTAAAAGGGAGTTTTTCCTTCCCACTGTCGCCAAAGTGCTTGTTCTTGGGGGGTCATCTGCTTGTTGGATTTTTCTCTGTGTTCTCTATAGAGTCTTTATCTTACCATGTGAAGTGCCTAGAGGCAGGTGTTGTTGTGATTTGAGTGCTTTAGAGATAAAACTAAACTGAATTCAATTTCAGTTCAATTCATTTTGGATGCAGCTAGTCTCCTTGTCCCAGCCCTTCCCTATCAGCACGCTCCTATATTGTTATCCAGCTACATCCCTACAGAGAAGAGCTAATCAGCTATACTCCAACTCCACCAGCTTGAATTCCAGCTGGCTCTGAAACGGCTCTCTAACCAGAAGCGGCAGCAGGTGTTTCCACAGAGTTCCCTGAAGTTACACAGAGGAACGAGGGCAGCAGTCGCCAACAGAAGTCCAAGTGGGGTTGGAATTCATCCACAGGAGGACAGACTGACTGCAGAGGAGGCTCATTGTCCTCCCCAGCTATTTCTTTGACACAAAGTAATAAAGTATTTGGAGAAAGTAAACTTCCAAAGGACTGAAAGAAATAATGGTAGCTAGGTTATGGGGGCATTACAGCTATTATGAACTTCCTCTAAAGAATGTTCATGAAATCTGAATTATGTACTAAACACATTCAAACGGTCACCGAAATCCTTGTAGTACACTTAGGTAAACAACATGTGCAAGAAGTATTATTAATCTAATATTTTTTTTAAAAATTATGATTCAAAGAGTTAAACCAAGTAATTAACATCATCCACATTCAACTTCTCAAAGATACTATGTGTGTTTGGGCGTTTTAAATTCAATGCACATCTTTACTTGATTTAATTTTTAATCGGAGTCGTTAACCCATCCACGAGGAGCCACAAGGAAAAGAGTTAAGAGAGAGATGAAGATGGAAAGGATGTGCAGCAGCTTAGATGAAAATGTTCTAACGAAGTGAAGGGTATGTGTCGAGGAGACAGAGGTGTAGTCTGAGGAACTGAATGAAGAGAAATCTCTATAACGCTGCCAGGCAGAAGGAAAAGAGGAAAACCACATTGAATATTCATGGATGTTGTGAAGGAGGACATGCAGATGGTTGGGAGACAGTGGAGGATGCTGGGATAGGGTGAGATGGAGGCGTATGGTCCGTGGTGGGGAGCAGCAGAAAGGCGACTTCCCCAGAGCCCAAACTGCCCACCAGGTAGTGACATGCTTAGTTCTTTTAAGGTTTAAAGTTGACATATATAAGCATTTAATTCCTTTTTTTCCAAGCGATGGTTTGCCGTGACCCATACAGTGTTTGTTGTGTTTTTCTTTTGAACTAAAAAAGAGATTTTTATGCAAATGTAATGCTTTGTGTTGCTGCACCGTCTCACTGCAGAGGAGGGTTTCTGCTCGTTTTATTGTGCTGCTGTTAAAATACTGTTTAAAACAAATGTTCTTAACCTTACTTACAGTGCTGCTAGTATTACTTTGGTAACCCATTTGCCTTTGCATCTGTTCAGTCTGCCCACTCCTGCAGTGTCCATTAAAACAGGAGTCGGCTTAGAGGACATTCTCTGCCTTCTCCATCGAAAATAGCAACACACGCACACATGGCTGACCCTGTACAAGGTATGAAAGGAGAATCAAAGACATAACGACTCTAAAAGTGATGTAACATCATCCCCGATGATGAAGAAAACCCCCCCCTACACTTTCCTTTTCAGTATAGCACGCTTAAACTGATGTAGAGTTTTATAAAAGCACACAGACACATAAATCTCCACAGAATACACTTACACGGTCTCCACGGGAAGCAAAGACACCTGAGAATATGGCTGTTTCTGGGTCAGCTGTGAGGAAAGTGCCTGTGTGTGATGAAGCGAGGAGGAGGTCTTGAGCAGTGCTCTGAGTGGAAGGATTTATGACTCCTGTGGTTGAATGTTTATGCCATACGGGTGATGATTGTGTGTTAGTGTATTCTATGGAGAGTTATGTGCCAGTGTGCTTTTATAAAACCCTATATCAGCTTGAGTTTGGCAGCACAGCTGATCAAATCGTCCCCCCTCCAAAGAATCAGTGTCCTGATAGATCTGGACATGCAGTCACAGAGACGTTTGACTGTGAAAATCTAATCAGTTCGTCCTTTGGACCAGATTAACACTGATGCCAAACGTATACAAAAAGTTCATGGCAGTGTTTTGGAGATAGTGTCTTCACATGAATGAGACCGATGGACAGATAACCCAACTACCAGGCATGAGGATGGGTCGCAACAATCTGAAATGTTAATCTTGGACCTTCAATTAAATCTGATAGGCAGGTTAATGCACATCACTGCAGAATGAATTAATACTGCATGATTAATCTGAGGTACTTGCTCAGTAATAAGACAATAGAAATATTCCACTTCCTGTTTACACCCCAAAACATCCTTTCTTCTCTTCATCCCTGTAAACTGTAGTAGGTAGTGCTACAGAAGAGGAGGGAGCACAAACAGTAGTTTTTCTTTTTGTTAATCAGGAAGTCAATTCAATTTTATTTTATTTATATAGCGCCAAATTACAACAGTCGCCTCAAGGTAGACCCTACAATAATACATACAGTGAAAAACCCAACAATCATATGACCCCCTATGAGCAAGCACTTTGGCGACAGCGGGAAGGAAAAACTCCCTTTTAACAGGAAGAAACCTCCGGCAGAACCAGGCTCAGGGAGGGGCGGGGCCATCTGCTGCCACCGGTTGGGGTGAAAGAAGGAAGACAGGATAGAGACATGCTGTGGAAGAGAGCCAGAGATTAATAACAAGTGATTCAGTGCAGAGATGTCTGTTAACACATAGTGAGTGAAGAAGAAACACCCAATGCATCATGGGAATCCCCCAGCAGCCTAACTAAGGGAGGAGGTAGGATTTCAAATGCAACTTTTCAAGCAGCTCAACAAATTTCACCGTCAGCTAAATGTGCAGTTTGTCACACTACGTGTTACCTAAATGTATAGCTAGTGCATTTCCCAGCGAGAGAGAGAAAAGAAAAACAGACAGAAATATGTAAGGACATGACATTTGTGAATCTCATTGACAAATGTTTCTATTTTTTTTCCCTATATAAATTATTAATAAACCATTAGAGATCAGAGACTAGACAGAACCTGTTGTCAGAACTACGACGTAGATTAAGAGCCAAACTATCAAGTCTGGGCTTGGAGCACTTCCTGTTACTCTTGGGTACTATTTTTGCACTTGAATTGGAAGTGATCCTCTCTCCCAGAAGAGCGCTAGCAGCTGTCGCTCTTCACACTGGTTTGATCTGCTAATGAGAGCATTCTGTTAGCCGCAACGACACGAGGGCATCTAGAGGTTCATGCAAACTCTTTAACCTGAATTTGACCTCAACAAGACATGGGTCAGCGGTCTGGTTGGCCTACGTATCATCTCTGACCCCTCTCTGATATTTGTGGCTCACCCTCCTCCGGCTGTGGACTCTGGACATCTACCTGGACATCACGTTTTGATCCCGGCTGACCCTCCAAACCCTGGCCCCAGATGCTGCCTTATCTCTCCTGAGATTGATCAGTCAGAGTTTCATCTTAGTCAGTCTTGTTTTCGTTCTCCTCAGGAGCTCAGCTGTGCAGCAGCATCGTGTGCTCTCATCCTTATGCTGCAGAGGAACAAGGACGTAGCATGAGTGTTTTTCTCAGTGCGAGTAAGAAATTCTTCCAGACCAGGCAATCAATGTTGTCAAGTGGCTCTTGTGTTTTCAAAGAATGAATTTCCAAAAGTAACATCATAAAGAAAATCTATTAAATTCACACTTTTTCAAAAGCATAAGAGACAAAAAGTCACCTCGATTTTTGAGCCAGTTTTGTTGTTCCGCTCACAGTCTGTCAAACTGGACGCAGCATCACACAAAAGAAATACGAAAGCACATAAGTACAACTTCAGACAAGAGGAGGAAAATGTGGGTTTTAAATGTTTGTTTTACTTCAGCGAGAGGCTCACTGAATAGCTCAGCGAGTAAGAAAAAGATGTGAATCTGACGAAATGTGCAGAAGTGAGATAAACAAAAAGAGCAAACAGAGTCTGGTCTGGTCAACATTTAAGAGCAAGGTTACAGGAGTAATGAAAACGGTGTCAGCATGGCCTCCACGTTCACCACAGCTCATACTAACCAGGGTGGTATATTCTGCTGACCACTGAGGGGAGACCTGTAGGGAGGGCTCATCCCTCTAATGTGGGGAGGAACTCTGTCCGCATCTCCTTAAACGTTGGGAAACGTAAACAAAAATTAATGTACCGTATTTTCCGGACTACAGAGCGCACCTGAATATTAGCCGCACAACTTGAAATTATGAAAAAAAATCATATTTTGTTCATACATTAGCCGCACCAGACTAAAAGCCGCAGGTGCACTAGCGGGCTAGTAGCGCTAGCGGGCTAGTAGCGCTAGCGAGCGGGCTAGTAGCGCTACTGCGGCTTTTAGTCTGGTGCGGCTAATGTATGAACAAAATATGATTTTTTTTCATAATTTCAAGTTGTGCGGCTAATATTCAGGTGCGCTCTGTAGTCCGGAAAATACGGTAGATCAAAGGCTTTTTTTTTTTTTTTTACAGACGAAAGAGTGTGACGTCACAACAGAGTTAATAAAGGCATCCCCTCACTTTATATCACTCGCTCAGTGGGCGGAGTTTAGATCAAAGGCTTTACTGGGTATATGACGTCACAACCAAGCACAGCTGATGCCTTAAATAGGCATCCCCTCACTTCCTATCACTAATCTTCCAGGCTAAAGAGAGTACTCCAAGCAAAGAGGCATACACAACAACAATGAGCAACAAACATAGATCAAATGATGGCGACTGCAACTGTGCGTGCAAAAAAGAAAACGAAGATGAACACAGATTTTTGTTGCAAGTCTGCATGGAAGGACTGGTTAAGCAAGTGGTTAAAAAATCAGGCCTAGTCATCCGTCAGGAGCTAGTTGAAGCCATCTACACGAGGCTTACAGAGAAAATCTGGGCTAAAATCAGGGATCGATTTGATAAAATCCCCTTAAACAAGTTCCAAAATCTCCACAAGATGATTTTCCGAGCGCTGTGTAAAGGGTATGAAAGATCAGAAACACTTCTGATACTCATGGGATTAAATCTGCCAGTTGTTAACCACGTAATTGTTCAAACGTTCATAGACGAGGCAGCCAAACTATCCGAGAGACCAAGTTACATACGTGGCTTTTTCTCATGTGTAGGCCGACTGTTGAGTCGCTTTCTGTGCTGCATGCACACACGTGACTCAGTGCAAAAGCGCCGTGTGACACCCGCTATTTCAAATCCTAAAGCGAATGCAGTGCCCCTGACCTCTGTAAATGTGACCAATACAGAAGAAAAAATTCATGATCACACTTGTGACAGCTGTGTTGACAGGAAAAACTGTTTAATACAAAGTCACAAAAACACAAAAACTGATGAACCCGAAGCTCCAACAGAGATAACAGAAAAAAGGAAAATATACAAATTTTTGTTACAAAACTGCATGGAAGACCTGGTTAGGCAAGTGGTCCAAAAATCAGGTGAAGCCGTCAGTCAGGAAGAAGTTGAAGCCATCTCTATGAGGCTTACCCACAAAATCTGGGCTGAAACATTCTGGGCTGAAATTGAGGATGAATTTTATGAAGTTCTCTATTACAAGTTCTACCAGCTCAGCGAGATGACTTTCAAAGGCCTGTGTAGCAAGTGGACAAGCGCACAAATAGTTCTGCAAATGATGGAAGTAAATCATCCAGCCATCGACAACATAACTGTTGCAACGTTCATAGAGGAGGCAGTCAAACTACGTAACCAGAGACCAAGTCCCATACGTCGGCTTTTCTCATCTATAGGATCACTGTTTAGCTGGGCCACCAGCACACAGTAAGCGTTCTGTACCGTCCACTGAAAACATTCTTTAAAACTAATTGGAGACTTTAAATGAGCTAGTATTTAAAAAAAATAAATAAAAAAATGGCTCTTTAATTGATCAATTCATTTCCGAAAACCCTCGGACCTGTCGCGGCAGATGGCCGCCCCTCACTGAGCCTGCTCGAGGTTTCTTCCTCTTAGAAGGGAGTTTTTCCTCACCACTGTCGCCTTAGTGCTTGCTCAAAGGGGCTTGTCTGCTGGGGTTTTTGTTTTCATACTGTAAGGTTACCTTACAGAGTGAAGCACCTTAATAAAATTTGCGCTATACAGATTGACGTGAATTGAACTGTAATGACAACATGACTAATTGAACACTTCAAATTAACATCAATAAAATTAAAATTACACTTACAAAATGGTTGAAGGATTTTCTCTTGTTCTTTAATTTTTACATTTTTACATTTAATTTTACAACCCTAACCCTATCCCGCTGATCAGCGACACCGGCGGATACGACCCACCCGGCGGCGCTCCGAGGAACTTTACAGGGAGACAGAATCGGCTCGTTCCGCACATACAAGAGCGGAAGAGCTCATAGTTTCTGAAAATCCGTTTAGTCTTTTCAGCGGTTGTTACCAATATTACGACAGATTTTCTTTTAGCTCAACTCTTATGTCTAAAATAATGTAATAATGTAATAATGTAACCCCCAGTAATAAAACATATCACTGACAAAAAACTTTAAGGTTTTCCTCATTAGATCGTCGTTATTTTAATTGTATAACATGCTGTTTTTTTTCCAAATGTTCTCCAAATGTGATTAAGAGGACCCCCCCCCCCCTTACAAATTGTCTACACAGTGACTCCTGTACGGAAGCTTCACATCAACTTGTGTATGACGTCCTCTCAGCGTGAGAGTTGGTGGGAAAGTAGTGCTGGGCAAAACGATTATTTTCCGAATCGATGAATCTAGTGATTAATTTTTCGATGCATCGATGAATCTAATGATATATGTTACTGCTGAGCAGCTT
>VURO01033727.1:96221-112172 GCA_015108175.1 Pelvicachromis taeniatus | reverse complement strand
TAGACACTTGATTACAATTGATCCCAGTGAGGTCTACAGTTGAAACATCTGCAACAGTAATTGTTTACCCACTGTCTGTGTGTGTGTGTGTGTTTGTTCTTGCATGCCTGTGTGTGTATCTGCAAAAGTGTTCCCTAAAGAGTCTTTCCCACTTAGAACAAGCAAGAGTCTTAATTGCTGAAAATGTTGTGCCGCACTGCACAGGACTTGTTTAGACATTCTGCATCTCTGGCAGGTGCTAATTGATCCACCTCCGAAAGGTTTCTGACTTAATAAAAAGGAGGAAAAAAAGAAAAAAGCAAACTTGTTACTGTTGGAGTCACAAACTTCTTTTAATTAAAATGTGACTTTTCTGGAGTTCTGCCATTACTAAAAACAAATGGTGTTAAATTATAAGTACTAAATGATGACATTCAGCCCCTTTGATTAGCTGACGCATTGGATGGATGTTTTTCACTACTCTGAAACAGGCAGCTCTACTTGCATGCTTTTAAAGCTTTTTGAATACGCACAGGTGGATGTAAAGGCTGTAGAAAACAGACTCATTTAATGCATTTTCACACAATTATCACGTCAGGACTCTTCTGTGTTAAAATACATCAAGTTGTCACTCAGGGAAATTGTGCAAAATTGAATTCTGTATGGTTCCTTTACCTTAATGTACATGGTACTCGTTTTTTTTGCAGTTTAATATGTTCTCTTGCACTTAATTCTTTTATTTCTTTTAAATCGATGATTTCTAAATCGCAGATCACATGACTCAACGATCCATCCGTCCCAAACCTAACCCCTCTGTCCGGCAAGTTCCACATCCGCTGCTTAATCCAGTATCAAGTTCATTTTTTTCAGAAACAACTGGAGGATCAACAAATCCAGTCCACACAAAGCCCTTGGAAGGTGGGCAGCTGTAGAGCTTGTATTTGCAGAAGGTGAAGCTTAATAGAAGCTGGGGAAGGGGAAGTAGGAAAGCTGTACTTGAGATAGGGCCAAGGAGGAGTTGTCAGCTTTGATTTATTAAGTGCAGCTCCTGCTCTGACTGCTGGTAACTTGTCAGTCCCCACATAATGGATGGGGCTCACAGCTCACTGCTCCATGATTGGCTTTTTTTTTCTTTTTTCCCCCCCCCTTTCCCTGGACCCTGTCCGTCGGGCCTCTCATCCATCGCTATCTTGCTCCCATTTCTAATTAATTTGTTATTCACAATCTCCGCTACTTTTCCCGTTTGCTTGGGTACAGAGGACCCAGCAGGCCACTCTTTTTCTCACTGTCTCTCTCCACTCTGCATCGCTCATTCAGTATTCTCATTCGTGTTTGACAATGCCTCCCTGCAGTGTCAGAGTTGGCAAATGACTACTTTCCTTCCAATACCATTCTTCTAACACGGTGTCGGTCCACAGCAATACAACTGTGCTCATCATTCACTCACCGGAGATGCCTGGAAGTTTTTGTCTCCATCCTTCAAAAGCCAGTCAGTAAAAGAGCTTTACAGAGCTCGCTCAGTAAACTTATCCCGCCTGGGTACGGTAGTCCGCAAATACGTGACGGGCCTCTTTAGCTCTTTTGTGTGCTAAATGTACCTAGACTGAATCATTTTTTGGTCATTATGCTAACAGCTCTCTATAATTTCATACATGGATCTGAGGAATAAAGAACATATTGATGTTGAAGTAGAAGAAAAACTCCGTGACAGAAAAAGTGCTTTTGAAATAGAGTCTTTTTTCCAGTTCTACAACCGTACAATTCAAGAGAACAGACTCTTGGGGAAGCTTAAGGTTAGCCTATCATGCAAAATGCAGCGTGCAGCGTTGGCATGCTCGGCCTCACAATTCTTGTCAACTCACGTACGGGATGCGCGTAAACAAATACGAGACATATAAAAAAAAAGATGAGACAATGTAGTCCACTTTATTTGGAATAACATTAAACCAAAGTGATAGCAGCAACTGTCGAGGATGACTAATGTTGTTTGTCTTGTAAACAGTCAGCCACAAAAAATAGGAAGAAAGTATCTTTTTTATGCTCTGCAAAGCAATCACAGCTTGGGGTGGTCTTAGTTTTTAAGACAAATCTTGCAAATGCATGTGCGTAACGCATCCGCGATGAACAAAAGAAGGAAGGGGTAAAAAAAAAAAAAAGCCACAAAAAAAAAAAAAAAGCCACATGCACAAGATGTAGAGTTTGAGGTAAGCCTCTGTGATGTTTATGCTATGACCCTTGCTCTGAGCTCATGATCAAAGTGGCACACACACACGTTGCACACACACAAACATCACACCCAGCATGAGCTGTGCTGCCCTGCGGTGGACCCATCCACCGCAATCCCTCACATCGCCGTCTTGTGCGATTAGCTTTGTCTTTGGCCAGATGCAGTGCAGCGGGCCTGGAGGATCCAACACTGTGTGGAGCTATTACTCAAAAACAATCAGTCACAACCCACTCTGATTTCATGTTTTCTCTCTCCTTTGTACTTCAACCGCTTTGCTAGATCTGAGCACAGCGGGATGGCTCCTTTTGAATTTACAAGTGTTTTTTTTTTTTTTTATGTAATATATATACACAAAGACAAATTCATTGCTCTGAATGCTAAATGTCATGCTATGCTTTCGCTCATTTATCAAACTGCCTCCAAGAGTGTGACAGAATTTATTTAAAAAGTAAGGCTCTTACAGCGGTAAGCATCTTGGCCTCTCACGGCTGTTTCTTCTGTGTTTCGCGTTGAGATGTCCATTCTGCTCTAACAATGTAGTGACTCAATACCTGGCTCAATTCTTGACATGTCTTTCTTTGTGATTGATAAAAGTAATCTCATATTTCAAACTTTAATTTTAAGCTTATCGGTCAACTTAAAATCAAGGGGCCCTGGATTTATGTTAAAAAGAAATAAAGAAATAAAAATAACTGGAGCCAAACAGCTGATCTAATCAAAACATAAATAAATAAATAAATAATGTGACGCTCCATTTAGGTCACTACAATCTGTATGAGTTCTTAAAGGACAGTAGGGACCGAACAGCACAAAATGCCACAAGTGACGCAGAAATGTGTCGAGATGATCCACAAACTCTCATTAAAGTGGCGTGCTAAGATTTTAAAAGTTACGTTTTATGCGCTTAATGCTAAGATTAAATGTTGCACTGGCATGTCGGCTGAGCTCTCGACCTGGAGCGAGGGGGCACAAGACTTGGAAAGAACTTAATTTTGCAGAGGGAAAAATAAAATTCAAGACATACACTTGTTTTCGCCTAATGTCTAAGAGTGAACCTGTAAGGATAGAGGTGCCGTGGCATAAACAACAAACAGTGAAAAGCAGCCTCAAAAGAGTGTTTGATGGGTCACAGCGTAATGTGCTGTGCAGGGTTTATAGCAGTGTGTGTGGGTGTGGGTGTGTGTGCGCGCGTGAGGGGCGGGCTAAAGTGATGGAGTAAACAAATAGAGGTGTCATTATCTGACAGGTCTGGACCTCAAAAGGAAGGCGGTGGTTTTATTTATTTCTTTTTTTTGTAACAAGACAGAGGTATTGATTTAAATAGCTCTAGCCTGCACCTAATGGGTTGTGTCATTTGGTGCCACCTCTGCTGCATCCTCAATCTGTCTATTACCTGTCAAGCATGGCGTGAGGGTGCATGCCATTATTTGTGTGATTTATAAAGAATTTCATTAAAAGGACAGTTTGTCATTCACGAGCACCCGGGAACTACGCTGATGTGTTAAGTTAAAAAAAGAAGAGAACGGTGAGGAAGAAATGGAAGGGGAAAGAAAAAAAAACAAGTGATGGGATGGAAGTGGTCTGGCATTTATGAAACACTTTTCTGTTCTTACCGATCACTTAAAGTGCTTTAGACTACAAGCCACATTTAACCATACATTCATAGGGTACTTTATGCTATACACTTTAAGTCCTTTATCTACCTCTGATCTGAATGTAAAATAACTGACTAACCTCATATTTGTGCGTTTGGGCTGTGGGAGGAATCACGAGTACCTGGCTGCACCTCCACTGGCACAGGGAGAGCATGCACACTCCACTGAGAAAGGCCCGAGCTGGGATTTAAAACAGGAGGTGAGCCTTCAAACCACTGAGCTGCCATGATGCACACAGAGAAGTTCATTGATGAAACAAAAAACAAGGAATCAGGAATGTTTTTTTTTATATTACTGTAGAGTTTAAAAAAAGTCGGGTACCAGGTACTCATCCCATTCATGTTACTATTAGAACATTCACAGCGCACACAGTATCCACGTCCTTTCTCTACAGTAACAAAAACCTCTCACTCTGAACACACTGCATTTGTTGGTGTATGTTTAATAGTCAATGACAGCTCCAACTTTAAAACACACACACAAGACCACACATTCTCACAACTGACACAAACACAATGAGCGGTGGAATGCCATTCCCTCTGATGTAGGCCTTTTCTGACTTGTGAAGGTCAGCGTACGAATTGCAAAACACACACTGCTTAGTAGCTTTTTGAGGGCTGCCAGTAACTTATTTGTTTGCTTTCTTTTATCCTCTGCAAAAAAAAAAAAAAAGAAAAACTGCGCGAATAGGCACATCCACACAAACTCACTTTCTGCACCAGATGTGGCAAAAACACTGCCAGTGTGGGTTGGTGTTAGAAATAAGCCAGGTTGAAACACATTGCTCCACTCGGAACATTCACCTTAGCTGACACACACAGTTGTTTTGTCTGCTTTTCTGACACCAATAAACCTTCGGGGCTTTGTGTTCAATTAGCGCCAGTCGTCGGAATTTGTTGACTTCCATAATCTTCGTTACTCATTAACTGCACGTGAGTAACAGAAACTTCCAATTTCATCCACTGGGTTCCAAAAAATGGCTTTTTTTTTAGCCATTATGCTGAGACAGACAGAATTTACCCAGCTCTCTACCACAAAGTATGTGATATCTGATTGAGCCAATGTGGGAATAACACATGTAATTGCCCAGAGATTGGTAGTGGCTGTAGCCTCCACCCATGCCACACAATATCCACAAACAAGAAAAGCAGAATGAGCCTGATGCATACTATCACCTGCTGTGTGTCACGTCTTAGACATGTCAGCTTTAAGCAGTAAATCTCACAAAATTGTCAAGATTTAATCTACGTGTTTCGAGTTTGACTGAACTTCTTTGGACAGTATGCATTTTGCATATGGATCATACTGCTAACAGCTGCACATGCTCATGCCAGCCTACGCTATACCATCATCGCTGCTTGCAGCCCATTTCCCCAGTCAACCTGTTAGCCAGAACGGCAGCAGCAGTTACAGCCCATGTGGTTTGAACATCCAATATGTTAGAGCCTCAGCTGATAAAAGGGAAATGCAGCGGGGACATCTGCAGAAAAAAGGCAAAGCTGATTTACTTTCAAGATGTGAGCAAAACTGCAACTTGATTAAGTGGGAGAGGTAGGTGCACGTGGCATGGCAGGATGCCTCTCCAAAATCACGGAGATTGGTCAAGAAAGAAAAAAGAAGAGAAAAAAGTCATTATATACTTGACGTATAGCCTGCACGGAGAACACTTCCCAGAATATAATGCAGTTTCTTTGCGCATTGTGCGCTTTCATTTGCTTGAGATACATATTAAATATATTACAGTGTGAGGTCACAGATCACTTATCGTTAGCGGGACGGCCAGATGAAATTGGCGGGCTAAACCTTTGCTTTTCATAAGTCATTGTAAGTTTTACTGGGTTACTGCCAAAAACTGCTCATACAGCATGCTAACTGATGATGTGCCATGCCTTAATGCATTTTAGAGAGACAGTTCCAAAAAACGTGAGCAACAATTTCTTCAGTAAAACTCCAGTGTTCAGTGTTCTGCCATCTATCTCATTAGGTTATCTTCCAACCAGTAACTGGTCTAATAAAAAAAAACAAAAAAAACCAGTTTCAGTTCATTTCTCTTTGGCTTTCAGTTGCCTCTTCATGCATTCAAGGGCCTTATATTTTGATCAGCACTTTCTACTCAAATTATTTCACAGCATGTGCCATTTTTACTTTCTGTTAGTGGGATCTAGTTAATTTTAAATGAGATGAGATCTTCCTACTCTGAGGACGCTTTTGTTGTGTTTCTCCTCCTGCTGCTAGCTTATAGCATATGCAATATCTGCAGCAGGATGTTGGATGACAGCAAACAAATGCCTTTCATGGCCAAGAGGTTAATCTTGGTACACTAACAGCTCTCTATGGGCTCGATTCCTGCAGCACTGGTGAAACTTCCAATAACACAGAGGTTGCTGATGACACTGTATTCAGTTTACAATACAGAGGTACCGGAATTAATCAGAGGGGGATAAAAGATGTCCCATGTCCTATTGCTCGCCGCTTGTCCTTGACTAGACTTTCTGTTCTCCGTGATTGCCTAGTGTTTTCATCAGGCCACTTTCTATTTATCACAATAATTCGGTGGCATTTTCCTTGTACGGTCAGCAACTATCAGCACCTCAGTGTTGCAAAGCAAATTATCTCCAAGTCCTCTGGAGTTCGGATTTTGCTGCTTTGGTGTTATCTCCAGCATTCAATCTTATGTATTTATGAGGAAATTTATGGGAAAGGGCATTCTGTTGTGTGCTTATTAAACAGTAATGTAGGAGTGGGAAAGTATAGCTACTTTCTTTTGTGTCTTTTTTTATTTTTAAACGTATATATATATATATTAATATTATATCAGATTTATTTGTAGTTGATAGTCAGAAGGCTGCATGTGAATCGGATTGATTTCATCATGGTACATCTTAAAAGAAACATCCATTATATTTTCATTCCTTTTGTTTTTCTTTATTGTAATTATTTTTTTTTTGTCATGACCAAACTCAGTGAGTCACACTGATTACCAGCATTTCTATGCTTTTCTCCTCTGTATGCTTTCTGTCTTGGATCTCTTCTCATCTTTCTTCTTCTCTTGCTCACTTGTTTGCCAGCCCTCGTTTATCTCGACAATCCAATAATTTATACTTAGAAGCGACTGGGCCAAGGGAAGCAGCAGAGGGTGAGCCAAAAGAGCTAGCGATAGTGGCTAATTAGCTACAGCTGCTGATGGGACTGCTCCTCTCCGCCTGCCAGAGGAGCCTTGATAAAATTGTTATCAAATGCAATCAGAAAAGTCGAAGCCATTTTTCACCACTGCATTAGGATCTTGGGCAAATTGGAGACAGTGGGTGGTGAGAAGGATGGGATATGAAAGGGAAGTTCTATATGAATGTTTTCTGTATATGTATGTGGGAGGGTGGGTGTACCGGCTAAGCAGGTATGCTTCATCACAATGTGCAGCATGTAGGGAGAGGGAGACACATGGGACCCGTGTGTGTGTGGTGTGAGTGCGCTTATATATATGTTCCTAGTTTCACTGCACAGGTGAACCATTTCTAACTAAATGAGGCGACGGAGTAGGGCAGCGACAAGCACCCAGGAGAACACTTTTCATCTTACCATCTCTGCACTGAGCATGCTTTTGCATTCACCATTGTGTACCTCATCACTGTGTCTAAGTGTTACTACAGCAGATGGAGCATCCCTCTATCTGCAGCATGTGTGGGTCGAGTGTATGCTGCACATTATGCCTGTAATGTGTTATTTTATTGTTATCTTTGAACCTATATAGTTAATGTCCATAAGGCTGCAATTCTCTAATAGTTAAGGAAAAGTTAGTTGTACATATCGGAGCAAGGCTTCTTTCTCTTCAGACACGGCTATAAATAGAGTCACTGCACAGGGAGACACAGGCAGTGAGTGTTGTATCATAGATAGCAGCACGAACAGCATGTTGTTGGTGTATGTTGTGCTCTGAGGTATAACAAGGCAACACCGCATGTGACAAACTGTATCAGGTAATTTATGCACCTACTGACGGTAGGCGTTGAGCCACTCGTTTGTGGCTTTTGCGCTTTCATTTTGTGTTAACTGCGGTCAAATGGATTCGCTTTGCCGTCGCCTCCGCATTAACGTCTGCATCCTCACATATTTGGAAATCAGACTCAGGCTTTTTTGGTATAGTTGCAGATTGTTCCAATTTTTAAGGAATACGTGCATGTTTGTATCTATATGTGTGTGTGTGTATGTGTGTGTCTGTAGGATCTTTCCCAGGTGTTTACCCTGGCTTTAGGTCTTGGTCTAGGGAGGGTTGCAAAGGCCAGCTTGCTGGCAGCAGCTGGAGAGTGTCAGCAGATGTGAATTGTCAAGCGTTCTGTTTGGTTCATTAGCTGCTCTTCCACTTGCACCAAACACAGCTGTTGCCTGGCCCACAGAGCAAAGGGGAATGTTGCTGTGTGTGTGTGTGTGTGTGTTTGTGTATACACGTGTGGGGGTGTGAGTAAAAAAGAGTGGATAAAAAAAGAGAAGTAATCATTTTGAATTCATTCGTATGTAGATGTTCATTTCAAATCAGTATTGATAGAAAAAGTTTGTTTTTCCATCTCTCAGTCACCTCGGTATATTACAGCATGTCATATTTCCGTCTCTATATTGCTTCAATGTTTTCTCTGCCAACTGTTCCGACAGCTAACTAACCAAACTATAGTTTTATAGTTTATCCCCCCACCCCATCTGTCAAGGAAAAAGTTTTGCAGCACAGCAGTATGTTGTTGAGTGTGATCTCTTTCAGTACGATTTGTAATGCAGGAAATTCAATATACATTATTATTATCTGCAAATGAGAATCTATTGTTTTTTTATACAGTGAATTCAGAAAAATCAAAAAATCAGTTGACGTCTACTACAGGGTTATATCCACATAGATTCTTCGAGTCTTTGTCTGCTCAAGGCACATGAGTGTAAACCCATCAAAGGTTGGATTTAAAGAGATGTATGTATGTCTAGATTTGGCCATAGGCACTGCAGTTTTATGTGTTCTTCTTGATTGGTTTTGTAAAGATTGCATCTGCCAATCAAATTAGTACAAGCTCTCCCGTATTTCTTCTGTACCTCTGAGATCAGAAAGAAGCCCTAGCATCGCTGTACAGTTTCAAAGTTATTTAGCAGCAGTTAAAAAAGAAGCCTTGATCTGCCTGAGGTTTCTTCCTGTCAAAAGGGAGTTTTTCCTTCCCACTGCCACCAAGTGCTTACTCATAAGGGGTCGTCTGCTTGTTGGAGTTTTATCTTTATCACTGTAGGGTCTTTATCTTACAATGTAAAGCACCAAATTTATTTTTCTCAATAAAATCTCTACCTATTACAGATTTAGTTTCTCCAAAAAGGCATATGCATGCTCATAATAACAGCAATAATAAATGTTGGTGCATTCATTTTTAACCTTTTTTTCTTGGTGGTAATTAAAAGCAGCATAATGCCCACACGTCTCTACTTATACAACTATTATTACTCTTGTCATTTATTTCTGATATTGTTTAGCCGCAGCACCATTGTCCTGCCTGGCCAGAGCTTGGTCGTGTACAATATGCATGCAGCTTGCTGTATGCTCTGAATAAATATTTATTCAGAGCCAAGGTCTGCTGTAATTAACAGGAAGGCGGCTGGAGAAATTCTATTATGCTTCTCCCTGGAGTCACCAGCAGCTCTGTAAGTCTCAGGTCAGCTGGTCTGGTTATGGAGATGTCTCATTCACACATTTCAACAGTGCGCGTGTGATACACGGCCATGAATATGTATGCATCTGAATGCATGTGTGTGTGTAAATGTTGGCAGAAATCTGATACAGTGCAAGTGAGTTAACAAATGTTATAACTGCATTAGACGGGTATTGTCTCTGCTGGGAGTCTAATTGGAAACAGTGGCGTGTTTAGTAGACAATGCTTGAGATATAAAATCAATTATAAACTTAAAGTCTGCCAAAATATGTAAATAAGAGAGAAAAAAAGGTGTGCATGGGACTGGTGAAATGAAACAGGACGAAATTAGAGCTGAAAATAAAGCAATGGTTGTTTTTAAAGAAACATTTTTAGCACTTAAGCACAAAAACAAACGTGTGACAGTTTTAAGTATAAAAAGTACAGAGTAGAGGAGGAAGGATGAAGCAAGAGCACTAGGTTAGTGCCCGGAATAGGGCATAGAGGGTCTTCAATACTGGCGATGCAAAGCTCCCCATATAACCCACCCACCCACCGCACCTTGCCCCTGTTTTAATGAAATCCCTCCAGCTTAATTAGGTGAAAAAGCACAAGATGTTTATGAAGCATTCTAGGCAGCCAGTGACAGCCACTAAAGAGCCATCGACTGCAAAAGCGGTGACAGGGTGGATCGACATGCTCACAGAAGAATACGCCATGAGGGTATTTATCCTGAACCTGCAGAGCTTGCATAGATGACATCTTAATAAGCTGAGCACTATGATACATTTTTAACAGAGCCAGTCAGGCTCTCTGGAGGACTGTGCACCAGTGCCCACATCTAATTGGGTTTTCACCTCCTCCAGCAGCATTGTAGCGTTACGTTATTGTTGTAGAAAGTTATATGTATATCCCAAACCACTTTACTGAGGATTGTCCAGCCATGAAACCTTACTTTGTTTTTTGGGGTTTTTTTTTTTGCTTTCTACGTCATGG
Source organism: Pelvicachromis taeniatus (assembly GCA_015108175.1). Classification (NCBI taxonomy): domain Eukaryota; kingdom Metazoa; phylum Chordata; class Actinopteri; order Cichliformes; family Cichlidae; genus Pelvicachromis; species Pelvicachromis taeniatus. The sequence goes on along the minus strand of VURO01033727.1, from coordinate 101,667 downwards.
ACTTCATTTGACTTGCTTTCACTCAAGTTTCAATGACATCATCTACCAAGAGAAAACTCAAAGAAGGAAAAAATGAAAACTTGCAAAAGCTTGAGAGCTTCTTTTTGGTGTTTAGTGAAAGAATCCAAAATGAACATCAAATGAAGTGAACACTTATTTAATTGTTTATCTGTTACATGCTTTGTTGTAGTATGAATGGCAATTGGGGCAGTCTTTATGGTAAAGCTGGAAAACTAATGAAATGATGGATGGACGGATGTTTAGCTGAGTTTTTGCTGGGCCGATTCCAGGCCCCAGACCTTTTGTTTGACATCCCTGATTTAGATTGTGAAATTTTTTTGCAGTATTTTCGAGGCAAGAACTATCCAACTGCAGGTAAAGCAACATATCATGAATCCGAATATACGGTTTGAACTTGAAACTGTATTCAATTTCTCACCACCTTTACTCCACAAGAAGTGGGCCGAGTGGCTCTGAAAATGACTTGTCGGTGCGGCTAAGCGGCATTCTCAAACGTGCCGGACTTGTGCCAGAGCTGGCACTGCTGTCAGTGTCTCTCTCCCCCCCCAGCCAGCCACAATGACGAGGAGCACAGCTTTGATGTTTTCATTCACGCAGCTTTTGTTTACATGTTTACTATTTCTGGCCATGCACATCACGTCAAGAGACACTGCTGCGGCAGTCTGCATAAAAAGCAACAACATCAACAACAAAAACCTAGGTCAGTGGAACAGAGTCAAGCAAAAATAAATATAAATAAAAAAATAAAATAAATAGCTATCATTATTTTATATATTTATCTCCTTTGGGGCTAAACAGCACAATTGTGCTCTCCATACTTCCCCAAATTGTACCATCGTTATAAGAGAGGAGTGTGGGAGTTGGATCTCTGGAGACCTGGTGTTTGAGGCACGAGGGGGAACTATGTTCAGCCTGCATGAGCTGCCAGTGAATCTGTTAATTAAGCATGCTAATGGTTGTAATTGTAGCTGGTGGTGAACCCAGCTGTTGAGGTAAATGCTAGGTTTAGCCCACTGGTTGTCAAGATTCAACTTTGTGTGTGTGTGCGCGCGCGTGTGCGTGCATTAAGTACGGGCACACATATATTTTATGCATGAGCGAGGAAAGGATAAGGTGGAGAGCGAGAGTAAAAGCAAGAAGGACCGAGCGAGAGGGAGAATGGCCTGGCCGCAGAGCGGGGAGGAGGTGAGCGAAAGGCACGAAGTCTGTGACGTGATAGAAAGTCAAGGGAGAAAGATGGGCTTTTTAACCTCTTGGCTTCCCGTGTTCCTCTCGGCACTGGACGTCGTTTTTGCAGCTGCTCCCTGCAAAATATCCAATAGGTGCTTGCTCTCTGCCCGTGGTTTAGGGTGCCGAGGTTGTGGCTAATGTCAGGCTAATGCTGATCTAACCCCAGCTGGCAGCAGGTGTGCGCTGGCAGTTCAGACAGGTGCAGAGCCAGTCTTTACCCCTGCTCATCTTGTCAAATGTTCATTCCAAGTGCCTGTCCGTGTCCATTTTTTTCTTCTTCTTCGTTTTTTTTTGTTTTTTTTGATGATGCACATATTGGTGCATCAATTAGGTCGAACATTTAGGAAGCACTTAATGTAATTCATTAGGGGCGTGTGTTCAGCTTTCTCTTTGAAATTGCATAGAATATCAGGAGATTTTTTTTGGTTTCTGTCAAAAACAATGTGCATACAAAAAAGAAAGATGATGATGAAATCCTTTTTGATAAAATGTTCTCAAGGGTAGTTGAGTTAGTTGAGTTCAAGGTGTGTGCTATAGTATTGTCTATGTAGTTTTGTGGATAACCTAGTTAGCTCAGCTGATATTATGGCCACAGTGGGATTGTCAAACCAGTCGGTTAACTCGGGACGTCGTGAAGGTTTTGCCTGACCAAGTGTCGTCCTTGCAGAAAGTCACTCAACTCAATCAACTGCTCAGACTGTTGTGTAATCTTTGTTTTCTGTGTATATTTTATCATCAGGACCATTAAGAACGTCTGATGAAGCAGTTACCTAATCTGTATAGGCAATTGGCTACATCGGTAATCTGGCCTCCAGTAGGTGAACTCTTTGCTGCTCAGAGGGTTGACACATGTGGCATTTGACATTTTTCAGCTCTCAGTCCTGCCAAAAATCTTTCATCCTGAAGCCAAAAGTGAAGCAAAGTAGCTGTTTTTGTTGAACTTTAATGAATCATTAATTAGAAGGCACATTCTCGCCCTTTTTGAACGTCGGTCTAAAAGTGAACCTGCCCCACACTGCATAAAGAAGCATGTTCTCATTTCTACCCAGCGGTGAGAGGGGTAATCAGTGTGAGCCCAGCTGTCTGGGCTCCACTGTTCACGCTTTGATCGACGAGTTAGTAGATCTATGATAATTTGCCATGGCTATATCAAATGAATGCCGAGCGAGTGGGGTTCGTGGGGACATGCGACTTTTTTTGCAAGCCTGTGATCGCAGTAAGGAGCCGAGTTTAATAGTGTCTGTCAGAAATGTTTCTCGTCATTAATCAGAAGTGCAAAGCATTTGCAAGCAGTTCACAAGCAAAGTTCAAGGACAATAATGTTCCTTTAACTTCCTGATAACGTGTTGGCAAATGAAGCGTACAGAAGGTGTTTTGCTTTCAGGCAATAAATTTAGGAACGACATCAGATTTATCGTTGTTGTGTTTACCCTTGCACTTGTCTCATCTAGACACTGCATTGCTGAGGCATTTTCACATCCTTAGCTTCTTGCACTTGGATTCCTAAAATTGAAATGGCTTGCACCTTGTTGGTTTCACTTCCGCAAAAGATGCTCGGTTGTATTGCTGCGCCACTGTTTTGCACGCATGCTGTGCGTATGCAAAACAGGACGTAATGAAACCTGGCATGTGGCAACCAATGCTTTTGTTGAAAAACCGCATCCGTTGGCCGAAACATAAAGCTGCCGCTCTGCTGTTTCATGTGGAGACCTAAAGAGGACTAGACAGTGATATTAGAAATAATATTTGTTCGAGTCAATAAGCAATTCTGCATTACTTGTTAATCACAGGACACTGGCCGAGACGGGAAGAGAAAAAGGGATGCGGGTTTCACAGGAGTAGGTGGAACTGTGTGTGCAGGTTTATGTACGTAAGGTACGAGAGACATAATCCAGCGTGCACACACACAGATAGAGAACGAGAGAGGGCTTCAGTTGAGTTATACATGCACACACACACACACACACACACAGCATGTCCTTCCGTCGTCCTGTTGTCTGCTGGCCTGTTAGACCCTAATCCTTTTTATCTGTCTACGTTGTGTCTGTGGGTCTCTGTATTCGTTCGGGCATGTGTGTCTGTTGGTGTGCAACTGAGCAGCAGTGTGTGCTGGTCGTGATGAACATGTCAGAGGGAGCTGATTAGCTGCCTGTTACCTTCTCTCTCAGGAGATGGGGTCTTGCCATGGGCAGAAGGTGACAGATGTGGACCCATGTCATTACTGTAGGAAAGAACACTGGGCGAAATTCCCTTTTTCTCAAGTTTTTTCTTTTCTTTCTTTTTATTTTAGAGACACGAGATTTGTTTATATTGCTGTTCCTGTTATTGTGTTTGGCTTTTTACTTAGGTACTTCTATGATGTGGATGCATGCAAGGATTGTTATTGTAGAAGAAAAACGTAGAAAACACCGGGCAAGTGTGTAGAAAGAGAAGCGGGCAATCACCAAATGAACTTCTGACCTTCGTGGTGCTATAAACCGAAGGTGGTTTATGAGTCTCAAAGGTACTTAGACGGCTACAGAGAGCCAGAGGACACAGCACCAGTATGAGATCAGAATCTGTTTTCTTGGCTTCAGGATAGCTTCTGATATTGAGCTTGGAATTACTTTCATGTAATCCATTCATTCTCATAGCTGATTCCTGGAGGAACCGCATTCTGATGATTACTCCGGTAATCTCTTCCAAAGGCTTTGGTATAGGGAACAGCAAGCAGTGTACAGCGATGTGGACGTTCCTCTGCGCTGCAAGGAAACAGACGACGGCAGCGCTCGAAGAAAGCCAACGTTTGTCTCACTGTTATGCCCACCTGCGTGTTTTTACTATCGGTCTCCACAAATTCTGCCTTTGTTCAAACTCGCTGGGAAAGAGCATCATTTACTTGCCGTGTTTATCTGAAATCAGCAATTAAAACAATTTCACATCAAAGGTGCTTTCTCTGACAGCAGAGAAACATGTAAGCATTTTATTCCCCCAGTTTAAAATCGTACTAAATAAGATTCTGTCGACAGGCCGCGACTGCAAATCGTCAAAACCTAGCTGCCGTCCAAACTGCCCGTTTTTTAAATTTATTTATTTATTATAAATATGTTCTGGCTGCAGGGGTGTGAGACGGGCACATGAAGACAAAGAGAAAAATGTTTGCGTGTTGCCCTTCTGACCCAACAGCTCACACACACATATGCAAAATCGCCTCACAGCTCCCCAGCCGTGTATTTCAAATCAGTGGGGAGGACAAAATGCAAGGGAAAGGATGCTTCCCCATCGCTAGAGCATCCTTTGACATCGATCTGTGCTATTACTCCTTTTGACACCTGGTTCCATGTGACTAGATGGCCTACAGGCTGGACAACAAAGACAAGGAACAGGGGCAGCAGATACAAATGACCCCCCTCAGGCCACTCCTTTCATCCTGTAGGAATGTGTGCATGCATCAGTGTGGGGTGCTGCGGAGGGGAGTGGGTGGATGGGCAGAGCGGTCAGACAGAGGGAGGTGCAGCAGAATTATACTTTTGCACCTACGCGCCATATAAAGCCAATCCGGCAGAGGTGGGCACAGAGTGTCAATAATGACACTACGACGCCGCTCTCTACATGATAATGATAGCTCTGGGGTGGTTAGGGAATGGTGGTTAAACTAAGGGCTCTACCCACACAGGAATCCAATGATTATAGGAATGTATCCAGCTGTTGGTCCTTTGTCGGGACTTCTTAGCAGCCTGTTCGACTCTCTCAGTCTAGCAGCTCAATAATGGCACTATCACGTACACAATATGCAGCACGATGATAATATAAAACAGTTGCTCATTGTCTTGCTGCTATCCTTTTGACTCGGGCTACCATTTGGAAGAAAACTGTGAGATACCAGGTTGAATGAAGGACCATTAATGGAAGAAACTTTGCCACAGGGAAGATTTTTTTCTCGCTCTTTTTTTTTTTCTCTTAAGGTTCTTTGCAGTGACATTCTATAGTGGGTAAGAGGCATTATTGATTAGGTTAAGATACAAAGAGTCTTTCATGGAGATCTGGGTTTTCTCACTGCATGTCTAGCAAACATCATTAGCAAGCTGCAGAGAAAGTAACCAGCCCTGAAAGCCTGTGTGCAGACAAGCCTGTGCAACAAACACAGGTGGCAGCAATAAGAGTAGTGGGCTTTCAAGTGCCAGCGATGGCTGGGCTATCACCATGTCACCTCTGT
>VURO01033727.1:78255-89502 GCA_015108175.1 Pelvicachromis taeniatus | reverse complement strand
TTTATTTTTTTTTTTTTTTTGTTTCTCATGTATTTTTTTTTTTTTTTGGCTTTACACTGAGTTGAAGTTGTTATCAGGGATATTTCAGGTAATTGCCATCATTCAGTACAGTAAAACTGGCCACAGGTGGGCTGCTAATAGGAACAAAAGGCTGTGTTCATTATGTCCTCAAGTCAGCTCTTTTATGGAGTGAGTGAGGATATCGCGCAGCACATTTGACCACGGGCCTCTATTAGAAGAAAGGTCTTCCACAACTTCCATTATACTGTTCCATAATTCATCAAACATGCTGAATTTTTCAAGAGGGATTCGTCATCAGCTCAGATTTTTATCAACAATGGGCCGCCTTGTAGTTCACTGATTGGTTTCAGACAGGCTGAGCAGCAGATGAGAAATGAACATAAAAAGCTGCGTTAGGATACCTGTCAAATCCGTCAGTTCCCCAAACCTTGTGTTCATGGCCCCTTATAATGAATTAATGATTAATCAGGATTTTGTGAAAAGTCTCGGTGAATGATGGAAGAATAATGAGATTGTCTTTGATCACTTTATGTTAGCTCATGTCAGTAATTTGTGGTAAGTCATCTGAATTCAGCTATTGAAATTCTCTGTACGCCGCGAGCCCATTAAACCGAGTAGTTCCTCGAAATCTTCCACATCAACAAACCGACCAGTGAATCCCTGATATCCAGGAAGATTTGAGTTACGGCACTCCCGATTCCACGGCATTCTCTCAGGCTTCCCAAACTCGCTGTGGACAAACCGTTATTATGTTCATGATTGGACTCCCTGTGTGGAAATACCGAGTGCTCTCCTCTCTGACTGTATGAGCCTAATATTGTGTGGCAGGTCCGGCACTCCACTGCCTAAACACATCTGTCATGTTTTGTCATTGTGATACAGCAACCAGCCGACTCCCACCTCTGTGGCAGGGCACGCTCTGTCATCGTGCAGATAGATATGTATATAAGAAAACAGGCAAAAGAGAGAGGTTAAGTGGCTGTGCTAATGAAGCTTACCAGTACTTACATTACATAAACAGTGTAGGTCGCACAAAGGAATAGAAAAGTGAGAAAGTGAGGGAGGGAGGGGAATGCAAAAACAACTGTATAGAAACTAAATAAAAACTTTACACACAAACACACAGTGTGCAGCAAACATTTGCATAACTATACCCACGCATTACATCATTACGTTTCAGGAGCTACATGTGTGCACACATCAAAAGTTCAGACGTGCGGTGTCACGCTGGCCCAGCCGTCTGATTCACACCACCTTGCTGTACAAGTTTCTTGATCGGAGTCAGAGCAGGATGCTTTATTTGCTCTTAGTTTCTCAGTCCCTCTGCACTATGTTGTCTTCTGACTATTAAAAAAAAAACAAAAAAACACGTCTGGCTTGACCTTAATCTCCAATTTGCACCCGCATGACTGTATTACCAAGACACCAGAGACAGATACTGTATATTAAACCATTTCACCTAGAGCTGCTCTTATACAATACTCTGTGCAAAACTATTCTCTTTGATTCACTTTTCTCTCAAGTTTGCTCAACCAAGTATTGATTGTCAACATGAATTGATTAGATCTAACCTAGAAAAAGTGAAGTGAATCTCTAAGATGTCTGCTGGCTAGCACGGCGTGGTGTGTTCATCTGGGCTTCTGTTTACTCTTTAGCATCCAAGTCTGAAATTGACTTATGGCATTAAACGATAAACAAGCGTCGAAGGAAAAGTTTAAAGTTTTATGTGTGGGTTCTTTTTCTGAGATCAGTTCTCTTTTTTTTTTTTCTTTTTTTTTGTACGGCCTTGGAACGATGTATATTACACAACACTCATAACAATATCTGAAATGCAATGGAAATGCACAATCAATAACTTTTGAGAAGCAAATAAACTGGAAAATAACACAAATACATACAAACTCAGACTGTTGGTAAAGATATGGCTATGATGTAATGGCTCGCTTTAGCAGGGCTACTTTATCACGCTCAAGGTTAACTGGGGAGTTTGGGATTTTGGCTGACAGTATTCCCATTGGATTGTCTGAGGAGGGGTACTACAGTGGAGCCCCGGGTTACAAGTTTAATCCGTTCTCGAGCTCGTAACCCGAACGAATTTTCCCCATTTAAAATAATGGAAATGAGATTAATCCGTTCCAGCCCTCCCAAAAAGTCCCCAAAATATCATAAATAATGGAAAGACATATTTTTAAATAAGAAACAAACATCAAAATACTGTATTAGTAAATAAAGTTAAATAAAAGATAAACCAACTTAAGAAAATATAACCTTACCTTGGCGGCAGACGATTGCAGTTAACGGAGAGCGGCTGAGGAAGGAGGGAGGGAGGACTACATAGTACTGGCACGATACGTACACGTACAGTTAAACTAAAACAAACTTTCTTAAACTTCAAACAAAACTAAAATAGCACTTTCTTAACTGCATGAATTGTAAGAAAAATTCTAAACTTTAAACTTAGCTTACGTACACTTAACATTACGTTGGAATGTATGATACATTTTACGATAATCATCTGTTTTTGCCTTTTTGGCTGTATTTTCGGCACCTTCACATAAAAAACCCTAAAATTTCACTTTGTTAACTGTACATACTTACGGAAGTGAGCCAAGCAGGCTCTGGGAAGAAGGGGTAGAGGTTTCCGAGTAAAAAAGGCGAAACGGAAACTAGCGGTGATGTATCGGGGCTCGGCTCGTAAAACGGGCAGGCCTAGTACAGCAGAAATTTTGCTCAGATCGCGGCTCGTAAACTGAATTACTCGTATACCGAGCTGCTCGTAACCAGGGGTTCCGCTGCATTAGTGTTGCATCATCTGCAAAGTGAAAAACATTATCAGTGACTTCCAACACAACCAAATCACATGCACACATACGCAGTGTCAAGAAACACTGTGCACGTGTAAACATGCTCATTGAACCATGATAATTAACCCATCACAGTGTGGAGAGCAGAGATCCTAATGAGCTTGGACGTTGGATGGGGCAGCGCAGATGCAGTGCTCGGGGTTCACACTGAAAAATCGAGGGCTAAAATCTGAATAAGTTCTTATATTAAGTTGTGTTGGCATAGCGCGGTGTCGTTTTTCACTCCAAGAGAGCCTTTTCAGTTTTGATTATGCAGTAATTGCCTTTATTTTGTTTTGTTTAATGAAAATATTCGTTTAATGCTTTTCTCTTATGACGCTGGAACTTTTTAACGTTTTGACTGAAGTGTAAAAAAAAACCCACAATGTTAAAGCCAATCTGCATATTTTGTTGACGTTGTCTAATAAAACTATTCTAGAAAATATCTTTTGGTAAAACATATCAAGAACAAAAATATATAGTAAACAAGACTGACTCCTGAAACTGTTGTCACCAGTAGCATTTCAGAGAGATTGAGCTCTTGTTGGCGCAGTATGGCAGTAGGAAAACACATCAAAGTGCCACAGGTGCTGTGGCCTCTGTGTTTTGATCGAGGACTTAAAATAACACGTTTCAGAGGAGAACAGTAGTCATTTCAGTGGCACTGTTTGGACCACAGGACTTTGCCCTGAAGCCGAAAGAAAACCTGCTGGAAAAGAAAACAATCTTTTGTGATCATTGCGTCGCGCATGAGATTGTTTACTTACTGCTACAGCGGTTTGCGGGCTTTTCTTTTTAATGTTAACATCAGCCACGGGGTCTCTGAGAAATGCACATGAGAAGACATAATTTCTTACTGTCAGTGCCCTGCATTTACAGTACAGACACAACAAGCGAGGTTGAAACTTGTTCCCAGTGGCCAGGATGAGTGACAGGGATGAAGAAATGAAAGCCACTGTCACTCAAGATTTTCTTGCCTGTCATTAGAAATGTGGTGCCTGTCATCACAGTGAGCTGGCGACGAGGCGCAGGTGGAACTAAAAGTGGGAACGGCTATGAAGAGAGTTAACTGTGACTGACAGGAAGAACAGAGCAATTACAGTGCCTGCCAAGGGCTTTGAGTTCACTAGAGGTGAGGATAATTGAGGAGGCAATATGTAACTTATGTTAGATATTGTTCCTTCAAATCTTTTTACTCACCACTTTTTTTGTCAGACATGATTTTTTAATGCCTCTCAACCCGAATGTTAAGGGTTTTATTTACAAGTGAATTTCAGACTCGGCTCAGGTACCCTTTTTTTTAGTCAGAGCACCGTCCATCTAAAGTGTATATTGCTGTGCAGGCAGACAGGTAACTTTGATAGGTGAGCAATTCAAAGTTAAATAGTACAGTACCTCACGTTGGTCCCTATATGTATATACTATTGCCCATACTTCCTACTTTGCTACTCGTTCAGCTACTGCTCGTTGTTGAGAGCAACAGCATCTCCAAGTATAAAAGCTCTCTAACCAGCCAGAGACAAACATGGCCTCTCTCCAGAATCACAAGATGGCAGGGGCAGATGGCCAATTACATCCCATAATGCCTAATTGTAAATGATGAGGCTGGTGTCAAATTAGGCCTACCTACAAATGAAGGGGAATTCGAAACACATCACCTGAGACACACACAGTCTGTAGTTTGAAAGAGAAACAGTAGATATAAGGGGTTACTTTGGAAACGTATGCTTCTTGTATACACAGTGATTTTACACGACCTGTTATTTAGAAACTTTTGACAGAAGATACCAGATGCGGGAATCACCAGACACCCCATGATATTATGCATAAAATAAAGTATTATTACGATTTTGAACAGTTTGCAATATGTTGAGTATTTTAATAACATATATTGCCACTTATGGCCTTTTCAACTGCAGATTATGTCTTCAACGTTAAACTTTTATTTATTTTTTTGCTGCAAAATGAGATTTTTAAGCATAGCAACGCTGTCACGAAAACCTGCTGTACATGTTGCCATAAGATGAGTCAGTCTGCTGTCAGTCTGTGGTGGAATAGGGTCAAGTGGTCGATTACATGCAATCTGTTTGTGATAATACAGCAATTAGCTGTAAAAAAAAAAAGTCAAATGTTACATATCTGTTGCTATTTACATAGGCAGAAAATAATATTTAATAGAATTTCACGTTTAACTATTACATCTGTGTTCAGCAGCCTTTGTGCTCTATAGGAAAATAATCAGAGTACAACCTGCTGGTGGCCAAGTTGGGTCGAGACTCCTCCAGTTGATCATTGATAAAGGCTCCTTCAGACATGTTGGCAATCTGTCTGCATTTATAAATGAGACAGCAGTTATTTATAAGCCTTCAACGATCTCTCTGAGAGTGACTGCAGTCGATCCAAGTCAGACTGCAACCGTTTGCAGAAAGGTTGCCACCTATCAGACGACCTGTGCAACCGTCTTGCAATTAAAAGCGGTCATGAGTGTGCAACAACCTGAAACTCTGCACAACAATCTAATCACTACAATTTGCAATTGGTTGCAAAATGTGAAGAAAAATAGTACAATCACCAGGTAGCAACTGATTTTTTCTTTTTTTTTTTCCTGGAGATGCGAGGACATGTTATCCTATTTTTCTCCATATGACTGAGTCATTAACTTGCTCTGGATTAGGAGGTAGCTTTGTCACGCTAAGTAATTCATTTTTTCAGTTGAGCCAATTTAATTCAAGTTTTCTCAGCTAAAGATATATCATGATGGTGGTGAATTAGATGACCCCTCTTATTCTTAGTATTCATAGAATATTTTATTTTTTATTGTTGTATCAATTCAATATCTATGCAAAATATAATACTACGCTGTATTGATTTTCCCCTCACTCTAAGAAAGAAGATTAGCATTTCCAGATGAATCCAACTATGTGTGCAAATAGTGCAGACCTCTGTACTAAGGCAGAGGAAGTTGTAGCAGAACTGTAAATAACCCACAATGAAGTCATCAGAAAGTAAGTGATCTGTGTCACAAACCAACCACGGAGCGCTTTCCCTGGAAACTTAACCAGCTGAATTTGACAATACATCTCATATCGCATTACAAAAAAGTGAGTGGGCTTGGTTGAAAATCAATAAATTTCGAGCATACTTATAAAATGAATATACTAATGTACATTTCAATGCTTTATTATGTATTACGTTCGATGTTCAACAGAAGCGCTTGCCTTGTTTCACAGTGCCTGGCATTCACCCGCTTTCTCTTTTTATATTTCCACATTGTAAACTGTTTGAGTGATTTATCACCAAGTCTCTTAAATTCTCGGCTCACCAATGCAAAGTTAAATTTAGTCATCCAGAGAGCGCCTTATTTGGCTGGGCGAGCTTTCTAAAGTTTGAGTAAACAAACGAAAATGTCATCAGCGTCAGTATATGCTCAGGGACGTGACAGAAGACCTGAGCTACAAAGCAAGGAGCTTGAAAAATTACGCTGGTGAAACGCAATGACGGATACCTTTTAACTTTCCAATATTTAAAGTCTGACAAAAATGTAGGGTATTTCACACAGTGTTGGCTTGGGTTTGATCTGTTTTTAAAATATCTTTTATTATGCAGCCCTCACACTTTGTCGATTTGTGCAAGTGCGATTGCTTAACGTGCTATGTTAAATGCTTCTCTTTGTAGAAACAGTATATAATGTTGTTTTGAATGAGGCGCAGGGCTGTTACTGTGCAACTATCTAAGACATCCATTTCACTCTCTGAGTAAACAGACCTGTGCGGCTCTGCAGTCAAGGTGTTTAGACACTGGAGAGTCACTACAAGGACGTACATTTCTGCAGCCAGTTAACCAAGGCTGCACTGCTCTCTCCTCCTCGCTCTGTTTGCTCATCTCTTCCCCCCTTAGGAGGTCACTGCGTCCCCATTCTCCTTCTCGTCTTTCCAAACCTGATTATTGGCTCTCCATCCAGACACAGTCACTTCTGTTAATTAGAACAAACCTTTTAGTCACTGAACATACATCTTCTCTTCTAAGACCGGCCAAGACCGGAGCGGACTTGCCACGGACCATCATTCATGTGAAGTGTCTGTCCTCTCCGTCTTTACCCAGCCCCTGCGTCCTCTCTGTGGTGGCAGCACAGCTCCTGTCCAGAAGCACTCTGCTGCTTAAATAGCCACAACCAACCGTCCAGAACGACCCAGCAATGAATATTAAAAATCCATCAGGCTGCAAATCAACAAGCCAGTACATGGCAAACACCATTCTTTTCATTTGGTGTTACTGTCACCCTTGCCCCCCCTATTAACGCCGAGCTGTTATAAGGAAAGCGAATCAGCACTGAGAACCAACAACCTATTAGAGACTTTTGACCCGCTGCTTCAACATTTTGTCACGGCAATGTGACATCAACCATGTTGAATGAGAGTCTCGGTGTGTGGGAAAGATAGGGAGAGTAAAATTAAGAGAGAAAAAATCAACAAACTTCAGAGGGACACCCAGAGCTAAGCAAAAATAAAGTAAAAATAAGAAAAAAAGAGGAATTTTTGAAAGCCTTGGACAAAGAAAAGATGCTGATTGTTGATTGCTTGCGCTCGTAGCCAAAGGTTGTCCCTGTAAAAGCTTGCCCTTTCCTCAGCAGCCTGGCCTCTCTCTCTTATGAGTATGCTCATATGCTTTTAACGATGCTCTCTAGCATCTCTGCGCTCAGCCATCGCCTCAGGAAGATGCTATTCCATTACCCTTACCCTCAGAGGAAAGCACAAACACATTTGGCGAATCATGTACAGCACGTAGAGATGTGCCGGGGGTTCCTCGCTCAGGAAGGCCTTAGGTGCTGGGTGGGGTCATTCAGGTGGAGTTCTGGAAATTTAAGTAGCACAGCGCACAGAAGGAGGATGAAAAAAGTGAAACTGAAAAAGAAGCAGAACTGACCGTTTGGTGACCCCAGTGTCAAAATACACCATGAAGCTGCAGAGAGGGAACGAATGATAGGGATGGATCAAAACAGGTATCTAAACACATAGTATTGTAGGTTTCTGCTGTGTAACGCGACATGCTTGCCGACCGAGTGGGAGAGGTGAGAAGCCAAGCTAGGCTGATTTCAATCTCCAATATGACATTAGCTGACACTAACTGATTCCCATGGAGGGGGAGGATTTGATTTTTACGAGAGATCAACCTAGTTGCCTGAATCTAACATCACTTTTTGTAAACACCCTGTTCCCGTGCCATTTGGGGTTTTTTTTTTTGTTTTTTTTTTTTTATCCCAGCATTTTTATAGTGGCACCAGCAAAGCAAACACAGTTTAGCATGTTTCTGTATTTGTAGCGTAGCTGTCATCCCTTGTGGATGCTGAAAAACATAATGGGATCCATTCTTATTCATTTCCTGTGAGCTAATTTGATCAATAAGTGTTTAACTAAAGTGATAAAACAGCTCTTATTTGATCCGCATAACAAGATTCATATTTATTTGCTTATAAGTGTCACTAGTGTTGTTGAACATTTGTTCCGTGGCAAGACCGTTTTCTGTGGGAACGTCTTGAATCATAGCAGCAGCTCTAAAAATAAAACAAAGGGAAATCTAAATGAACAGGGACTAGTGTGATGTGTAAATTTCAAAATAAAAGGCTTCATTTTAAATCTCTGTGGGATATATTCACATTAGAGTCTAGTCGGACAACTCTGGCCGCCACATGCGTTCTTCATCAATCTCTCAGTTAGTGATAATTTGTGTCTTTCTGCTATCTCTGTCCACTGTTTGACTAACATGAGCGGTTAACTGTGTTACCAGCATCGTCCCAGACCCATGCAGAACAAACACACAAAGACACAGCAAATCCCTAGACAGCCTTGGGCAAAGGACCCTGTCCCCCTGACCCACTCCGCATGGCCAGCTGAGTGTCCCACATTGCCTGCCCACTTCACAGCATATGGAAGCAAAGTGCTGCCAATGCTGCAAATGGTGGTTTAGATCCATCTGAGCCCAACTGTCACACGGTGGCACCTGGGGCGTGAGTCTTCTCGAACTAAACTCTGCTACAATCAGGCCACGGGCGCTTTGAAGAAAAACGGCTGCAATATAAAATTTCTTCTCCCTCCAGCCAGCTTGATAAGTATTTCATCTCTTCCAATCTCCAAAACCATTTGAGCAGACATCTATAAAGAGAAAAAAAAAAAAACTTGAAATGATAACACTGAATTGTGTGTAAATTCTGGTGTATTGTTGATATATACTTCCAAGTCTCATAAAGGGACTAAATTGGATTTCGAAATTATTACTGCATATGTGTTTTGACAAAGCGCTCTTTTTTTCCCTTCCCTCATGCAAATAAATGAACAGCGGTCGCTGCCTCTAATGCCCCTTCTCTTCCTGCCACAGGGCAGACATTAGTGTCACACTCTCTTCAATAGAGGTCTGTCATAAAAGACACATCAATAACCAGAGACGTCTCGATGTTCTCCATTATTATTATTCTTTAATGCTACCACAGACACGATTTAATGCCTTGCACATTTTTCTCCTTGCTGCCATTGCTGATCTGCAGAGTTTCATTAGCATACAAAGCCCTGTTTTAGTTGTGGGGGGTTTGTGGTAGATAGCAGCCAGCCAGTTAGCTCATCTTTACTAACCCCCTTTGTGTGTGTTTCTTGCTGCCAGAGCTAAAGATGATGGTTTTGTGGCACATTGGGGAGGCTCTGTCACATTAATCCTTCCCACACACCGCTCTAAACCCAGCAGTGCATAATTCTACTGCAGGGTTGCTCAGATGGCCCCAGATACCATAAGCATGAGGTTTGAAGACAAACAGCATCTGGCAAGAGGAATAAAAAAAATAAAAAGAAGTTGGGCAAAGGTAAAAAGTCGTTCAGGCATCTGTGCTTACTCAGCTGAGTTTGTGCGTATGCGAGCGGAGATGTAGCAAGAATATAAACTCTGCTTAGATGGACGGTTTTATTTTTGGGGCAAAAAAAATCATTCCATGCCTTTCATAACAGGACTCACAAGGCGTCGTCTTGTATTCCATCTGGGAAATGGTTTTTGCTTCTTTTTTTTTTATGTCACGTCTGTCATGCGTTTGGGGGGGCTGCAGTGCAAACTTGCTGCCAGGCTTGGCCTGAAAAATGCATCTCTTTGCAGAGAGCTTTTGCCTTCAGCACCATGATTGCTGTCTGCCCCGTCTTTCCAAGTATCTTCGGCATCTTTAAGCCCCTCCAGCTTTCTGTTACCTATAAAGCATCTGGAATTTTAGCGGGAGACAGGTGCTGCAGACAGACAGTCAACAAGTTTTTCACTTTCCCCTCAGCCGTCCCTAAACATACCTTCTTTTACCCTGTTGTAACAGAAGCAGGACTTCATGTACACACACAGATTATGAGGTATCACACAGCATGCCCTCTAAAATGCTAAAACACATTGAATGAATCACAAATCAGTGTGCATCATTTCCTTGCACTTTCTGTCTACTCAATAAGCCTCATGCTTATCCCTCTTGGGATGTTACTGTTTTTTTAACGTAACTAATGTTTTAACATAACACTTTTTTTCCCCCAGACAAATGCACTGGTGACCTTACTTTAATTTGCCCGTATGGCGCCGCTGGTATCACACTACTCTAAACCGAAAATGTCAGTGTGGACGAGATGCTAGTGTGGCAAGAGGAAGAGTGTGTGTGCATGTCGTGAAGGTGGGCAGTGTAAATGACAGTTCAATGGGAATAAAAATGGTATTCATCATAATGTATGGTGTTACATAGCTCAAAGGAAGACGCCGCTGCATATGAGGTGTATAATGACATTTAGCACTCGTCCAGAACACTGGGAATATATCTAATTACCAAGCACATCTCCAAGGAGAATATGGTGGTTGGAGGGGGGGGGGCTTCAAAAAGCTTGGGCAAAAGCAGCAAAGCACAGAGGTCAGTGAAACCCAGAAAACACAGTTGTGTGCAGTTCAAACGCTGAATGTTTATGTCACCGCTGTACTTCTCATAGCCAAATATGGAGAGCGTCAGCTCACACAAAAGGCTCCCTTTGGCTAATGTAGATGTTTGCTTTAATAACTTGCATTGGAGTAAGCACATCCCCAGAGGGGATGCATCTGCAAGATGAGCGCTTCCATCACCCTGCCGTTCACACTGGCAAACAAAAACACCCAGACATGGAATAATCTACTGTCCCCGCGTGCTTGTGGCCGATCTCATCGCAACAGCGCCTCAAATGTCTTTGACTTTGAAGGTGTGAGGTGATGGTTCAGGGCCACAACGCGCATGCGTCTGCGCCGTGTGCAGGCGTGCGTTAATGGAAGAGCGAGATGGGGGATGTTGGAGTGTGTGTCTGTCTGTGTGTTTGTGGGGGGGGGGGGGGGTTTTTGTTTTTTTTTGTGTTTTTTG
>VURO01033727.1:61063-72716 GCA_015108175.1 Pelvicachromis taeniatus | reverse complement strand
TCCTTCCATCTCTTTTTTTTTTTTTTTTTTTTACAGTTTCATGAATTTTAGTGGGGGGGAATTTTATATGTTTGCTGATTATTATTTTTTTTTAAGCTTTATGTTGCCCCATTGGCTTTAAAAAAAAATAAAAAATGATTACGCACACAGTGCAAGCCTCTGTAAGTAAGGCACACAGTTCTGCAAGGCAACAGGAGAGAAGTCACGCAGCGAGGACTAGCTTACTAAAGGTCAGACTGTCACTATGTGGCAGCCATTCTAATCTTGCTTAACCCGAACTTTAGTAGTGCAACATGATCTCCATTAGTGACTACAGAATGTGACACTCCATTTGTATAGGTGGTCATCTCTGTGTTTTTGTGAGATCATATGTGATTGGGTGCAAATCTAATACTGCATCCATGCCTCGTAGAATTTTTCTAGCTTGCAAATAGCTTCCTGCCCAACAGCGGCACAAAAGCTCTGACTACCTAGGCAACGGGAGCCAAGGGCTAAGAGCCGAGGGTAGCTCCTCTTGTGCTGGAGTCATAAAGGCGACCAGGCAAAAAGCAAGAGCAGAAGAGCCTATAAGTGGCCCGGTAAAACCTGCAGAAGAATGTGACCACCGCTTGTTAAGAGGGTATCTAATTGGTTTACAACCCATGTCATCACCACTTACAGTGGTTTAAGATACGCCCCCATAACCCAATAGTCGCAGGCACTAAATGGAGAGATGGAGAGGACCTACCCTGGATCGTGAACAGGTTTAAATGGAAGCTCGTTTGATATAATGACTTATTGCTGGTCCCTGGAGAGAACTCTATGGTAGATGGCCCAGTTTTTATGACTGCTTTTAATGCTTGGCATTCTGGCTGTAACAGTCTACATTCCCAATGAGCTCTCATTAAGTGGAGGCAGTTCAGCATGTTTCCCCCACTCTAAAACCCATTGTGGTCATCCAGTTTTGTTTTGCTTTTTTTTTTTTCTCCCACTCTTTCTACCAGCTTATGAGTAACTCTTCCATTTGGAACAGCATAATTACAAACTATTTATCTGTAAATATTTGTTCAATTATAGCACATTGTTGTCTATATCACACTTATAATAAGTAGATAATAAGTAGGTAACAGCTAGAATGATTTCCACAGTGACCCATCAGCTCAACTAAGTATCGTGTAGTTGCGACTGTTTTAGGTAATGAGATAATAACTCAGATTTAATTACATAGTTGCTAGAAAATTTGGCAGCCTCTTAGGAACACCTCCTCTATAACTCACTGATTCACGTTATGATAGTAGTTATCCAAAGTTTATATTGGTAATCAATGTTGACAAATGGAAGCCAGTAATAATAGCCAAAACTTTTTTACTTCTATATCGTCTAGAAATTAAGAAGTGGCAAAAAATACCATAGTCTAAGGGTGTTTCTCTGTGCTTATAGTGTGGTAGATCTTCTTCCTGGGCTTCCTGATAGAGTAGGATTTTTTAGGGACTGGCTACCTACCTCCTCTGTGCAGAATTTATTTAGATTTCTGGGGTTTTGCTTAGTATTTTAGCTTAACTACTGTTGTATAGCTTAGTAAAACTTAAAATACATTGATTTGGTCAATCCTTTGACTGTTTGAGACAAAGTGACAGTCTTAGTGTGCTGCACCTTTTCCTAGTTACATGTGAGTAAGAGTCACTGGTAGTACCCTGCCTTTTTCCTCTGGTGTTAATGAGACATAACGTGTGAAAGGAACTATTCAGTCACTCACTTCATCATTGATTGTTGAGCCAGTCTGACTAATTTGGCAAAGTGACACATACAAAAAAAGGGACTTAATCATTTCTGGCCTACACTAAACAGATTGACTACCTCTGTAAAGTCCTCGTCGCACACAGCACCATTAGTCAAATCGAATCAACACCCAGCTAAAAGTTAAAAGTGTGGAAGAGGCAGTGTTTATTCATTAAAAAGAAAAAAAAGCACTTCTTAACACGTTTAACTGCGCAGAAAGATGAAAACTGGCAAGTGTTAAAGCGGGCATCAAATTAGAAAAACGAGAACGAGCAAAAGACAGAGACAATGCTGGGTGGGGGGTTGCAGGTAGTGATGGGAGGAGCGTGGGGGTTCAAAGCTCTCCTACTACTGGGAGCAGAATTATGCCTCCAGGCAATGCTGTTGGCAAAAGAAAGTTCAAGAGGTGTGGAAAAAAAAAAAATAAAGGGGGAGGGGAAGGGGGGGGCGTTAAAAAAAAAAAAGTAAAGCTTTCACAGTCTTCACAGTCTAGTAACCAGGATGCTGAGTTGGATGTGGCAAAGTGCCCCAGGGGAGGCCAGGAGCGCTAAGAGACAGTAACCTGAGATGAGAGGTACCGAGCTTCAGTATCAAACCACTCCTGTGATACAGTGAAGACTACGCTTTCTGGTCACTTGATTTCTCTGTAACAGTGCGAAGGAGCGCTTCTCCTGGCCACGCTTGCTGTCTGCAATTCAAACCGAGGAGAGAGAGTTTAAAGTTTTCTGGTGGTGTTTTGTACTTTTTCAGTGAAAGAGCACTTTCTGTCTTTGGTAACCATGGTTCGGTTTATGTATTAGACAACATTTATAGCATGTGTTAAAGCCAGACGGTTTATATATATTTATATATATAATATTTAGAGGCGCTAAGTAGAGGTACATAATTTGTTCAGCTGAGTGGCTCTTGCTCTATTGTTTGCAATATTCGGCACAATCTGGAATCAGAGCGTTTCGTGAAACTGTGAATTTAAATTCTAATATAAAGTGGTGCTCGAACGTTAGTGAGCCAGTTCGATTTTTATGACCTCGAATGTTATCAGATTGTCACACAAGCAGTAAAAGTAGATAGAGGGAACCCAATTAAACAAATAGGGGGGAAAAAAAATAATAAACTTGGTCTTTTATTTAGTGAGGAAAAGTAGCAGCAACAAGTACAACAACCAGAGTAATTTTGGTCCATATGGAAACTTTCAAATATCTTCAGAATAATCCAGTAAAGGTTACACTCTATTACTATGATGAAGGGTCTGTTGAAACAAATGGGAGCACAGTGTCTTAATTTCCGTTTCAGTGTTTTGATCATCAGCCCTTTAAAGACGTGGATCTCTTTATAATATTACAATAAAAGTGAAAGTAAAAGAGACGATTTGCGATGTCTTTTCTTTAATGTTTTTTTTTTCTGCAACAGTTTCCGGTAAACCTCTTTTTCTCTCATCGCCCTCACATTTATATTGCTGCCTTAAGTCTCCTAAATTGTTGGACTACTGCATTCCGCACAGCTGTGCAATTTTATGGCATTTGCTAATGTACTGTAAATGACATGAAATACGACTAACTTAGTTTTCTGCCAGCTCTCGCTTTTATATCATTTTTTTATACCATTTTGAATTCCCATTTATTTATTTGAAGGCAGATGTGATTTTATGTCCTCACCATAGCTGTAAAGTGCTACTTTGAAATGCAAATTAAGCTTTGATTGAGGGATTTTCGTGAAAATGGCGTTGTGTACAAAGTGGCAGCGTGAAAGCAAGTCCAAAGGGAGGCGTTTTGTGGGCCCATTTGGGGTTTCGTGACGAAACGGTTGGTTAGGGACACAAAGTAGGACACAAAGTCGAGGCCCCGGCTTGATGAAAGACCTTGCGGACAGTCCTCGTCTTGTCTTCTTCCTGCGAACCACACCTCCTGTGAAAGTGAAATTCCAGTTCAAAACACCCAACAGCTTTCCAGCCACTTTAAAAATGATGCCTTCGGCATGCTGGAAATGAGGTTTTTTTGTCCATTTAAGGGCAGATTTCAAAGAAAGGCTTTGGGAATCCAAATGAAATTACAGGATAGAGTGTCTGCTTAATGCCTTATATGCACTTAAAGGTAGAGTGTATACTTGAAAGGTAATGGCTTTCTGCAGTTAAGTATTATGGTGGCTCCCACACTGAAATGGATCTCTTTACTCGTGTCTTGACAGAGTTCTCTTAGTGAAGGTGTGGCATAATGTAGTTCCTACTCAGGTCTCTTATCTCGTGTCAGTGTTATCCTGCACACCTTGATAACGCTTCCTTTCCTCCCTTGTCTTGTAACAACATTCCACACTGCTGACAGGTACTGTAGCTAGCTGGATCCTGCCTCTCATCTCTCTGGCTCTCACAACACACTTTTTTTTTTTCACTTTTCCAAAAAAGCTTTTTTTTTCCCTTCTCCTTCCCATTAATGTAGCACACAGGGCAGGGCTGCAGTATCAGAAATACGTCTGGTTTAACTGATCACGCTCATCCCAATCACCCGCGTTAATGGTTAGAGCTGCTGACGCCACACATCCCGCTAACAAGATCGAGATTAAGTTGCACACTGTGCAGTGGAAAAAAACGAGTATGCCAAACATGACCTGGTATTGTCCGAAGCCAACGAAAGCGGCCCGTTCGCAAATCAAACCTGCCGAGTTGGTTTCAAATTTGCACAAGTTAGGCGCGACGGATAAGAGGGAATGTGGATGTTACGAAACATCTGATCCCTCCTTTTCAGACACCTCCTCCTGAAAGTGACACAACAGATCAGCGCTCCTCACTTGAACTCTTACGTCACTAAGCTGTGTTATGTGGCGTTGTGGCATTTGTGACATGCACAGCCTGCTTCGTTAAATAAATTGCAACAAACGCACGTGGCTTTGCGTGTCTAAACCACAGCCTTTCCCTGCCTGCAGCATAAAGACAGACATCCTGCAACTCAGCATTTACTTAAATTAAGATTTCAAAAAAAAAAGATAAACGTACGACAACCTAATGTGATAATTAGCATTTACAGGGAAATTATAAACACAAAAAATCTGTTATAATAGAATCTCATTTCCATGTACTATAATAATATGATTACAGCTCACTTTAGAATAGACAAGGCAGGGATAATTATTGTAACATTTCTAAGCATTTATGGTAAAGGTAGAATGCCTGTGCTGCCTGTAATGGCCATGGCTGAGCCACTGACGCTGTGATTTAACCTGGCACTTTGGCGGCGGCGAGCCGCTCCTCCAAATCAAGGCTAAGTGGTGGATTCATCAGTGCCCTGTCGAGATGAAACACTCGCCCGGCGGTGACACAGAGATGAGGCCCTGATTGGGACAAATACGTCTCCCTCTGGTGTCAGCTCTCATTCACCGGTCTGAGCGCAGGCTGAAAGAAAGACAAATGTTTTGATTAGGAGTCTCTTTCAATGTCACAGCAGCCAGGGAAGAAGAATGAGATGAGGCTGTCTCCAAGGGAAGCAAATAGTTGAAGACGATGAGAGGAAAATGGATGTCTCCACTGTCTAGAGGGTGTCGAATGGGGATTCTGAGTCAGAGAAAGCTCTGTAAAATTGCCTCTTTTAATGTGACTGCATATTTTTTTCTTGAGAATACCCTTTCAATTCCAGATTGGTGATTGCTAAAATTCAAGTGAAAATAAATACAGTCTTTCAGAAAAGTAACAGTGACATCGGCAGTTGTTTATGGCTCAGTCTGCATTCGCTTTAAAAGAGTTTTTCAAAGCCAAAACAACAAAGTTTGTGAAAATCAGTTACCACTAAGCACTGTGACCTACTGCTGCTTATTCCCTCATCCTCAGAGTATTTTTATCATCATCACAGAATTGGATTGTGGGTGTAGCCACATCTGCCTGCCTGTCTTTACAGGCATCTTTTGTACTTGAAAGATGCGGTTAAAGCGCACTTGCTGATCCCATGTTTCCCCATGTTCCTCGCATATCACACTCAACCTTTAGTTAATCCTGCGCGCTACCTAACACAGCACCTCGTGTAGCCCAACGTTTCCTCACAAAAAGAACAAAATGTTGGTGCCTGTGTTCCAAAGTTTAGAGGGAACAGTGTGAGTGAAAATATACAACGCAGCTTTGCGAGACTTACCTTGACAGACATGGCGTGCATTTTAGTTCAGTCGGGATGCTGAAATGAGTAAACAGCTCAAAGTGCCCTCGCTGTTGTTCTGTGAGAGCTTTATCATGGATGGGAAAATAAAAAAAATCAGAGTATGGTTTATTTATGGAGCATCTTACCTCTTGAAGCCCCTCCTCTCAGTGCACCTTTTCTGTAAAGATGTCTTTTTTGGTTTGTTTTTGTCTAAACTAGAACAAATTGATGCTAAATGAAAAAAATACATACAACTAAAGGGTCTAGCCCTGAACCCTAACGCCTAATCATTACCATGCAGAGCTTAACATCGTGTTACTAAGGGTTAGAGCCTTGAAGTGGAATGCGCTAACCAACATTAATTTTATAGTTACTGTTATAAAGTTAAATCTACGTCCCAATTGGCAACAAATCTGAACTGAATAAATACCTCTTTAGGTTTTTGTTTTTATATATAACAGAAATTAAATGAATTGGAAACCTTTCCTATACACCTCCATGCATTTTGGTTATACCGTATATCTTCCAATTGTAGGCATTTATTCAAAAAATTATCGGGCCGACCCGGCGGTTATTGGAGACCGGCTTTTATTCCCTTCTTGGAATTGTCGCAGAAGTGAGAGGGAAAGAGGACCCAGGTGCGGTTTTTAGACTGAGGTGAAAAGACGTTTACTTACAGTGCTCCAAAACGTATTCCAACAGTTCACAAATAATGCAGTTGCCAATTGTGCTCCTCCTTTGCTCCCGAGTGTCTCCTTGTTTGTGGTAGCCCAGTGCACAAGTGGTGCTCCCCGAAACATCTCTCTGCCCGACTCCCCTTGAGAGGAAGTAAAAGACCAGAAAATTAGCAGCTAGCAGGTTTGCTAGCAGACAGTTCCAGTTCAGCGTAATAATCCCACTTCGATGGTCGTTGCATCCAGCTTAAATGCTGCTGTTCGGAGATGACGGCTGATTGGAAACAGCTGGCCAAGAGACCAGACGCCGGAGGTCCGACCAGGCGCCGGAGGTCCGACCAGGCGCCGGAGGTCCGACCAGGCGCCGGAGGTCCGATCAGCGACTTTCCAGTCACACTCCATACCAGTTGGTGGGGGTAATGGAGTTGTTTGCCAACCGCCAATAAAATTTAAAAAGAAGAAGACGACAGCGCTGAGGGACTTCCGGGTCGAAGGTCGCCCAGCTACTATTGGAGACCGGCGTCTATTTGTCGTAACATGTTTTCAAACCGGCGTTTATTAGAAACCGGCATTTAAAAGAGACGGGCTACTAATGGAAGATGAACGATATTTCGAAACCGCTTTGATCCTATCTCTTTATTTAATCACACTCAAAGAGATAAAAATACTGAAATAAGTCTTAAAAGTTAAGGTACACTTTTATCTTGTCAGCCCGACAAAATATGAGTTATGGCTGAACAAAAGACAACTTATTGCAGCTTTCTGTCCATTTGACATGTCGTATAATAGAGAAATGTGTCTCTGCCTCAAAATATGGTGCATGCCCTATTGGACTAAGACCTTCTCTACACCGCATCCATCAAATCAGCCACCTGAGTCTGTTTCAAATACTCATCATTCCTTAATGAATGTGATCAATCCCAATGTACACCTGCTTTGAACACCCTCCACGGCTCCTTCTCCTCACTGTCCTTTATGAATCATCAAGTGTGTCCGATATCCATATTCTGACATCTTTTTGTCAGCAACAAGACAATAACAAGGCCGGCCCTGAGCTCTTAAAGCAAACATTTTAACAAAGACTCTAGTGACAGGAGGGTAGTGAAGAGGCTGGAAGCCATGAAGTGGGGAAAGTGGACACAGAAAGGATATAATGGAGCAGAGAAACAGAAGGGACCTTTCCTGTTCAATCAGGCCCCATCTGAACTCACAAACTCCCTCTCTTCTCCATCTTCCTCACTAATTTGCATCTCTTTTATGTCCCTGCTTCCTATTATGCAAAAGTGCACGCTAAAAAAAGTAGTCCAGTTCACAAAGTGAGTCGCTCCATTTCCCCACACTTTTTAATCAATACCAGTCAGGGTAGCGGGGTGGGGGGTATGTGGTGTTCAGTTGCATTTATGCTAACCAGAATATTTGAACTGTTCTCTTTGAACTGTAGTTACCTTGGAAACTAGCCTGCAGACATTGTTTTACAACAGTAATTACAATTAGTGGTCAGACTAGGTCTTGAGTTTACAGAACATACAGAATCTCATATGCGTCCTATAGGTATAACACCCTGCTTTGTGAGCATTGCTGCATTTCACAATGCTCACCGGCCGCTTGGAAGCAGCCTCGATGACCTTTACGACCCCTGGCTTGCTTTACATGGATGACTTTTTCTACCTCATTGTATGCAGACTGCCAGGAAAGATTAAGCCTGGAGAAATTTAACAAGCGGTTTGTCGGCTCTGATACTCCACTTTCTGATGCCCATGAAATCCTACTTCTTCTGGCCATGTAGCTGATGATAAAGCGGGCTCCTGCAAGGCCTTCCCGCTGTTGCCATTTGTAATTTTTAGAAGTCATCACTGGGGGCGATACATCTTGATTGTGCCTTGGCAACTGTCATGCTCCACTAATGCACAGTGTGAGAGGGGGCATAAATGCAGAGTCTTCCGGCAGCACTGATGTTTATCTTCCCTGCTTCATGAATTTGCATTCCCATAGACACAATTTACTCATAATGGCAGGCATCACAGTGTAGATAGGCCCAGTGTATTATCAGTCTGCATACAGTGTTTGTTTTACAAGTGGACAGGCAGGAAAGGGCGATTTGAACATTTTGATGAGGAAGACAGATTGATAGTAATATATGCCTCCTCTAATGGGCTTGATAGAGCTTTATGAAATATTCATCATTGGCTACTATTGTTGTAACGTTGGCAGCTGCGTCTGAGGGATCGCATTTTTATATTAATAAAGTAGCCGTGTAGGACAAGCCTAATGACTCTGAGAAATACTGCGTTATTCCATATCATAGTTCGTATAAAACGAGAGGGGGGGGTCATAGTTTTGACTACGGAGTGCCAATTTACAGAGCAGGCTTATGATTGATGACATTTCACGAACACGTTTAGTTTGTGTTTGTGAAACGTCTGGTTGGAGAACGGTGGTTTGGGCTGCCTTTTTTTTTCCCACTAGGAAAAAGCATTTAACGAATTGAGTTGTTCGTTAATGGTGGCATCCTATTACAATACTACACTTTAATTCATTTTAGAATGACCCATTTTTCACTTGAGGCTGATCGCTCAAGCAAGGCGCTTGATTTTATTCACCTGTGGCGGTGAATTCAACAATTACAAAGTGTGGCTAGCTGCTTTTGTCCATATAGCGTGTATAAGGCATGGCGTGAACTGCGGATGCTTGATCTTTCTTTCTTGTGCTTGTGAGTCACACAGAATGTCGCGACGGCTCACCGCTGGCCTGCAGGTCGCACTTTGAGATCCCTGGGTGCAAAACCTTCAAAGGAAGTTGAATTTTAGTTTTCAGCGTCTAACGAGGGAGAGGGAAAAAAAATCCCATTATTACAGTGAATATCATGTCCCACCCAGAGCAGACTTATGATAGATACTCAGGCAAATATTTGAGGCCTTGTCATTCCTGCTGTTCCCCTCCTCTCTGAAAGTAGATGCTTGTTCACAGTGTCCTTTCTGCCTTTCAGAACGCAAGGAATGCAATTTCTTTTAGAATGCAGCCGTTTTAAAAAAATTATTGGTGTTGCACTTCTCTTGTTCATTGACTGTAGCTGTGACCCTTTTCATTGTATCTGCATGCTGCACCTTTCTTGCTACTTTCAGAGATTTATTTGGTGAGAACTAAAACTATGCATTTTCAGTAACTTTCATCTGCAGAATTAGCACTAGTATTACCGCTAATGTAGTATAGTGCTTTTTGAGGTAGTTTGTCCAGGGTGCATTCTAAGTGCCAAAATCTATAATGACTCCGTAATTGCCTAATTAAACTCCTACAAAGCCGTTGATCATTTGCAACTAATCAAAAATCACTGGGCAACTTCTGGATTTGTATTGTGAATAAATTTGATTAGAAGTGATTGAACAGTTGATTGACGTGCAACTTTGGTTGGTTATGTCTGATAATTAGCTGGCACTTTTCCTGCCAAGCTTCTGTCACACATTTTGCAGTGACATTGCTTTAACACCTCCAAAATCGGGGTGTGTTTTTCTTTCCACAAATGTCATAATGCTTTCTCAGCCATTATACGAGACTCACTTTTCACCGATCGAACGGTGATTTTCTCAAACTTGGAATTGACTCTTGTAGACGCGGGCAAGACGGATGTCATTCTTGTGCCCACTTGTACCGGCACTGTTGAAATAATATTCATACTGTAGGTAATTATAGTGCAGATACCACTGCCATTAGATTTATGGTGAGAGTGAGAGGAATGCAGCCCAGTTGTGGGCTTATGACTGATCAGTGTCTGATGAAGGAGGATATGGAAGTACATTATATTTGAATTTTTTTTGGTTTGTTTTTCAAATTCAGCTGCTAGAGCTAAAGATTTAGATAATCAGCATCAATACTGCAGTGGATTTGTGACTCATAGCTTCAGATACTCAAGTCTTTTGAAGTGTTCAGTAATAATTTACAGAGCTTTGCGAAAACAGCAAAATGGAAATCCAGTCATGTGGTTAGAAAATGTACTTTTTTCCTTTGTGGTCACGAGAATGCATTCTATAAGAATCACTTAATTGAGTGGCTTTTGTGTCACCCTTCTAACAAACAGCCTGACTGTAGCGACAGCTAGCAGTGCATGAGAAGAAGATAAAACCTATCCTCCAGACACTCACTCGCACCTTTTCCTCCTTCCACTGCTCTTCCACTTCCACGCCACTGAAAACCACCAGCAGAATCTGTAGTCACTGGCGACCAAATAACAACACATATGAGTAACTCACACTCTCCTCCATATTCTGAATCTCTCCCGTGCTTCTAAATTGCTAGTATAAAATGCCCAGGCCAGAGGGGTAATAGTTTTTGATAATGATCCTGGGCTAAGCTTTGGTGCTGTGTGGCCACATGCCACACAGACAGCATGCTGATTATTTCTCTGAAGTGTGTGTTTGTGTGTGTGTGTGTGCATGTGCGTGCGGATGTGTGTCCGTAATGGTAATTTCCAGGCCTGATTGGCAAAGAGCGATGAAATTGGGGGCAGTTAGCACTGAGGGGAAAATAGTGCTGGAGTGTGTGGAAATGCAGCAGCCGTCCAATGGTAAACAAATTATCTGAAGTGAAATGACAACATTAGGCGATGCAAAGTGCCGGTCCACATTATGAATATGGCTCCATGCTACGTTTTTGACTACCTGTGTTTTTACGCCATTTGAAGCGACTGAGCAGTCCTTATAAAGGATCTCTGGCCAGCTCACCTTCTTACGCAAGGTATTCAATCAAAAGCCAGCGTGAATCGTAATCATTCCACGCGTGTAAACACACACTGTAATTTACTCTGCATTGAATATATACAAGATGAGAATAACAATATGAGGATATGGAAATGCTGAAAAACGTCTTTATGTTTTGCCACATGCGTTAAATGCGGATAAATATTGATGAGCTGAGAGGGAAGGCTTTGCTTTCTCTGAAACAATCTCACTTTCTGTTGACAGAGCCAGCTTAGCGAAAGGCAGATGTGAGATAATAGGTGGAAAGCTCATTTGAATGATTTGAGCAAACTGCTCAATTTGCCAAAAGTAAAGACACTTCTTTATGTCACTTATTGTTTCAGACATTATATGAAAACCAAGTAAGTAGCTGACT
>VURO01033727.1:51034-61043 GCA_015108175.1 Pelvicachromis taeniatus | reverse complement strand
TTTCCCGTCTTTTTCTTGAGATCTATTCATAGTACAGGCTCGCCGTTGCTGAGTGAGAAAAACCCATAGGGCTGTCGGTTGTCTCTAGCGACAGACAAAAGGTGTCTGTGTCTGCTCTGTGTGCCCACACATTTACAGAACCTAACCCCCGAAGTCAAGACCCATTTGATTCACAGCAAATTGGCATGTCTAGACTCTTTTCAATTTGATTGTATTTATTTATTTATTCGAGCAAGCTCTCGACTAAAGTGTTATGTTTTTTTTCCCTTCTATTAATGTGGATCTCTGGCTCTGTGGGCACCCGAGCTCAGTCCCCCTCCTCCTTTTTTTTTTTTTTCCCTGTCAGGAAGGAAGAGTTAAGTGAGGGGATTAATTACTAATTGCACTTTTTAGCTATGAAAGCATTCTTCATGAACAAGTGAGGAGAGAAGTTGTTGCTCTGACACGCACATGCCAGGCGAAGAATGAAGACAAAGTAGATTTTGGTGGTTCGGTTTTTTTTTTGCCACCACTGTGATGCCCCGATGATGGATACCTCTGGGAAATGTGACAAAGAGTGTTTTTGGTGCAAAGTGGATGGATGAATGAATAGATGCAGCCACATCAGCCTACTCACACACATCATCCCATGTCACTTTTGCTGTTGTTCCCTTATGAAGACACATTAGCTGTAAAACCCAGCCAGGCTTTAAATTGAATGAAGGAGGTCACTTTTTTTTTTTTAACTGCTTAAGTGATAGGTACAGGCTGGTGCCGGTTAGGTCTTACGTTCTCTTGATCGCTGGCTTGATGGTCCTCTGAGGACACCATATTTGCAACGGCAGCATTTAAAAGAAAAATGTTGTGAAAGAATACTTTCTGAATAAAGATGGATGAAGCCTCAAGTGTCAAGTCCCAATTTAAAATGAGCAAAGCTGAAATTGCATTCAAGTTCCCACGGGTTTGTGGGTTGTTGTTGTTGCTTTTTTTTTTTTTTTAGAATAAAACCATCTGTTCTTCACTTAACCTCAGTCTTTGCTGGAGAATAGCTTTGTTGTTTAAGGTGTGCTCAAGCTAAAGCCAAGAATAATCATATTCAAGTTAAGGGTTATTCTAGTAATTTAGTATTCCAGTGTCAAAATGTTGTAGATTCATTTTAAGTTAAGATCAACATCAACAAGTGGCGGATGTGCTACGTCATGTATTAGACCCAGACTGCTAGACAGTAAACTGTTTGCAGCGTTGTCTTTACATTGTCATGCAACACGTTGCCACTTCCAGCTTATCTCAGCTCCTACAGATGAGCCCTTGTTGATACTTTTTAATGTACTGTGTATGCACAGTGATGCTATCCTAGTGCTCCAGGATAATAGCACTTTGACACAGTTCAGGTCTTATGTCAGACATTTGCTCTTGAAATGAATTTAAGCTTTTAACTTAAGTTACATTAATTAAATTCAGATTAAATTTGTATCATTCTTGGGTCAGATTTATGTCATAGCTATAGTTCAGGAGGTTGAGTAGGTCTACTAATCAGAAGGTTGGTGTTTCGGTCTCTGGCTGCTCCACTCTGCATGTCCTTGGACAATATACCGTATATCTGCTAGTAGTGGCCTGTCTCTTATTGACGCCCGTTTCTAATAAAGGCAGAGTTTGAAAACATGTCACAACAAATAGACACCGGTCTCCTATAAGTGCTGGTCTGTAGTAAATGTCGATCTTCAATGACCCACCGCCTTTTCCGTACGCTACTACTCTTTTCGTACCATCTGGGCTACCGCCCTCCTGCAGTAAATCATACGGAAAATACCTTTGCATGTCAAAAATGCTTTGTCATCGGATGCTATCGAGGAAGGAAGAAAGTCAAAACATCCATTCCATCTGAGAACGGAATAAGAGCCGATCTCCAACAACCGCCGGTCTTTTTTTAAACACCTAATAATTTTTTGAATAAATGCCCGGGCTACTATTGGAAGATATACGGCACTGAACCTTCATCGGGGTGTGAATGTGTCCGAATGTTAGATAGAAAGAATGTGTGTGCGATAGAGACATGTTGCAGAACTCGTCCATTCACAGTGACTGAGGGTGCTCAGTGCTCGGTAGTTTAAGAAACAGTTTTAATCAACTGATAAAGTCTCACAGTGTGCATGCTTTCTATAAAGGGCCTCGTGATCCAGAGAGAAGATGTCGAGCCGAAAGATGATGAAAAACCCGTTCCGTGTTTGAAGAAAGAACGCATTAATTATTATTTTTAATCAATCTGCGAATACACAGAGCCAAACAGACACATATTAAATGCAGAAACACACCGTGAATGTGTCGTCTGGGAATGTTCCTAGATGTTCTCAGTTTCTAAACGTCCCTTTGTAATGTTTCAGGGGATATCTGGCCTCAGCTCACCCTGATGGGTGGTTAGCAACTTCAAAAGTCACAATACTTTGAACTGCAAGTCTGTCTCAAAGTCACAGGCTGGGCCATAACTTATTTGTGCCACCTGGAAACATTTCTGTTAGAAGACAAATTTGTTGCCGAACTGAGAAGTTAGAACTCAACTATGGAGGTTTTCTCTGGGTTTTGTCTTCTACAACACCGGCAGAGACATTTGATTACAGTCCTCCTGAAGTTTACCTACATATTCTAAACTAATTGATTACCAAGTGTGTTAAAATGTGACGTCGGGAGCCAGACTCTATCAAACAGCCACAGTTTCCCAATTAAGCAACACACTAGTACAGAATATTTTCTGCTACAGCTGATAGTCATACTCTAAATGTGTGGTGTGCCCCAGTGAAGACACAACTTCAAGTAAGTCTATCAATAATGGGTGGCATATCATACATGTGTGGGAGAGAGGTGCACAGTCACACCTTTGATGACGCCTTTAAAGAGACCGTTTTCAGACACAGATGATTGCATGTAGCAGTTCTAGGAAAAACTAGTCCTTCGGTTTAAAACGTTTGTATAAAACAGACTGACATGGCTAATCTGTTTCTCGCTTGATCCACATCCTTACATCCACAGATGTGAGACACGAGTCATTATACAGGGGGGGTGTAGAAAGTGTGCCTTTATGTTTTCCTTCAGCTTTCCAAAGACAAATAAGTCAGTCAGTTTAACAGTAATGCCGTAGCTCATCAGATTGACTCTGTTGTTAAACAGGGTTTTTCTGAGCAACACAGTAGATCTGTTCAGTAGTGGTCTATATATTAGAGTCCTTCATCTGTGTGTTCAATGGGTAGCAAAATAACAGACAAGTTCCACACGTGGAAACACAGCAAAGGCTGAACAAAGATGTCTGGATTTGAAGGGCAATGCATATGGCGAGATAAAGTCTCACAATGTACATGCTTTTTATGAAGGGCCTCGTGATCCAGAGAGAAAATGTTGAGTCGAAAGATGATGATAAACCCGTTCCGTGTTCTGAGAAAGAACACATTAATTATTATTTTCATTTCTTTTCCGGTTGTGGCGCTAGTGATAGATGGTTATCGAAAGGCAACACTGTACTGGATTGTGTTATTGCTTCACAGGGTACATAGGCAAGAGTAAGAATGAATATGAAAAAGTACAATTTCAACAAGTTATCCATCACAGAAATTCAGTTCAGGATTCTTCAATTGAATTAAAAATCAGTTTCTTGTACGACAGCAGCCCTCCCTTTGTTTGCGGTTTGAAATCTTGAAGGATAAATAATTCTTTTTGAATATAAAACCAAGCGTATAAGAAAGCAGCGTGATGCAGAGATGCGAGATGAAAACGCTCTTTAACGTCCCACACAGTCTTTGCTCTGTTTATCATCGTAATTGACTACACGCTACTCTTCTGTCAGCTTTTCTTTTATTTGCATGTGACTACGATGAAAAAGTCCACGTGTGAGTGTGCGTGAGCCCGTTTCGGCGTTACAAAAAAAAAAAAAGCAGCAGTCTGTGAAATATGCCTGCTTTTTGTCAGTACATCGGAAAACCAGGACACTAATGGAGAAAAGGGCTAGAAAAATCAAATCCAAACAATTGAACTTAGAAGTCTGAAAATAAGAAAACGCTGTGAACAAAACTGAGTAAAGCGAGAGAGCAACTAACACTTCTCAAACCTTTGCTGCGGTTTGTGCTCCCAAAACAGTCTGAGGGCGTCTGTATGAATGTGTGTCAGTGTGTGTAGGCTTAAGTTGATCGGCAGCCTGCCAGTGTTTTGAACTACACATCAGTACCACTTTGTACCCTCCATTCTGACCCCCCCCCTTTCTACCCCTGTGCGACACACACACACACACACACAACAGCCTCCCCATTAACACACTCTGCCTCTAATGGAGTTCACTACTCACTACTTTCCGCTTGAACATGCAGCAGAGGAGTGCATCTAATAGTAGTCGCACACAGTTGGACTACATGGGTGTGAGCTTCAGTTAATATATGCCACTAGAGCCTGTGTTGGCAGACAAGATTGTGTTATCTGCCGCGGTGTGTACGGGCCCAGCCCATCTGTACGGTGACATCCTTCATAAATGAACCAAGCCGAACTGTGACGGCTGTCTCTTAGCCTGTGCTTCAGTCATGTTGCTGCACTGACACCTCTGATGCATGCGCGGTATCTTGCCTCAGTATCATGAATACTGAAACGACGTGCCACATTTGTGTATCACCCTTTAGGCTTCTTTCAGCGTGACTCCGTGCGCCTCTCTCTCTTCACTCGGCATTTTGTGCGCTGAAAGCAGGTGCTTATAAAATCATCTCTCTTTCCTCTTTTTTTTTTTTGATGTAAACATTTTCTCGCCCTCTTCACTTTACTCGCTTACATTAAAAGCAGCGATTTAATCTGCTTACAGTTAACCCCTCCCCTTTCTTTTTTTTCCCTGTCTTTCTTTTGCTTTTTTTAAGGGACAGAGAACACGTTTTCCCAGCAGCCTCAGGACCTGGTGGTGGTGGCGGGCCAGCCTGTGACGTTACTGTGCAGCATCCCCGGCTACAACGGCATCGTCCTGTGGATCAAAAACGGCTTGGCGCTGGGTGTGGGCAGAGACCTCTCTGGTAAGCATCTATCCCCCTTGCGCATGTTACCCTGGAGTTCTCTGTTGCCCTCGGTTTCATCTATTAATTACACCCTCTAATATAACTGTCATATTCAAATGGCTGCTTTTTGTCATCTCAAGTCCACACGTGTCAACAAGCCACTCTTTGCCAAACACATGACTCCACAGAGAGATAAAGCAGGGCCTCTAATAGTGTGTTTCATAAAACAAGAATTGTAGGTGTACTAATTGTATCACTCAACATGAACGAGCACAAAGAAAAATAATTTATGTCATTCTGTTACATGCAAAGTTGAATCTTTCATACTTTCAAACCAACTGCAGCACGAAATGAGTTGTTGCTCTGGTCTTTGTTGGTGCTTCAGGCTCCTAAATGGCTTTTTGAAGAGTACCTGGTGTCCTCTAATTGCACCGCACCACGTGCATAATTGTCTTAATTGTTTAATTTAGTGCAAAAGTGACAACTGCACTGTCACTTAGTAGCCCGTTGTCACACCAATCAAAGCTTTGTGTGCTGGCGACCTTGATGAATTTCAAGGAAACGCATCGCTCCCTTTAATAAACCTGAACAACCTTTTGAAGCGCAAAGCTGCTGGATAAGAAAACCCCACAACACCGTGTTGCTGTTGCATTATTTACTGAAAGGTTCATAAAATTCTCCCGAAACAGATTCATTTGAATGTTTTTATGCAGCAGGATGCATTACTCTTTAAGGGCACAGTCTTTATTTTAGAGCAAGTGTCTAATTTGCCTCGTGCAAGTGTGCACTGTGACCACTGAGAAATCTGAGTTAATTGCGATTCGCGGCACAGTGTCACAATATCCAACCGTGGCCATTTTCAAAATACAAATGTCTCTCGTGATCACCGGGCGATTAAATATGTATTGCTCTACAGATTTGAGGTCCTCTACCCTCTGACCTTAAGCAAACGCTCTTTAAAGGCCTTTCCCTGTCACCAGTGTGGTCTGTAATTAAACCTCAGTGGCAGACAGAGCCCCAGTAAAGCCATCTTATTCTCTCTTCAGGTCCTTATCAGGCACAGGGGAGGCTGAGAGGTAGCTGTAAACAATAGTCCTGCAGTCGTCGAGTCTCCTTTGGAGGAAGAGGAGGCAGACAGGGAAAGTACTTATGATTGCTGGAGATAGAATGGAAGAGAGAGGGAGCACAATTTTATTTAGGGTCAGAGTGGAGCAGAGATGTTTATCCTCTTCTATTTTATTGATTTAACAAGACAAGACGATCAAGAAGAAATCTCATTTCAGGAATGGGTAAAGTCGGAGTAAGGTGGAGGAAAGAGGGAACGTCGGGTCGTCACACCTTGGAGAACTGCTGTAGCTCACTCTTTAACAACGCATCTGTAAATAATTTCCCAGTCACGGGCAGGATGTAGGAACTCTGGCCTTCTCCGTCAGCTCTCTTCTTCCTCTCGTTTGGATGAATAATCAGGCCCGATGTGTAGAGCTTGAGAGTTTAAAAATGTGCACGGTTTCATATAAAGGAGGAATAGATTCCTGTCGGGAGAGGAAAGGTTGCTGAAATCAACCCTATGATACGGACAGGAGCTGAGTGCCTCCTATTGAAGCTTATGACACTTTTTTTCAAAATAAAGCACTCCACAGCTGTCCCTTTTTTTTCCATTTTCTTTCTTCACTTTTTTTTTTTTGTCGCTCCTGCCTACCTAAACAAGTAACGCATGCAGAAGTAAACGAGCGATGGTACATCATTGCATCAAGATGTACACAAAGAAAGGAAATTGGCAGCTGTATACATAAAAAGTGCGACGAATCAAATGTTGCACGGAGCATTTCAATAATATAGGTCTGCTTGGGTATTCATAGAAAGAGGCTGCGTTGGCAGCGTGCTCCGCCTGGGACCTGTTTCCATTCACAGGAGCAGTGATTAAACTGAGAGAACTCTTTCACCATTCAGCGCGAGAAATCATAGCACAAAAGCCAATGATTCCTATCTGTCCCTGAATTTCCTCTTCATTCCCTTTTGTGCCATGCTTTTCCACTCTAATTAAAGAAAAGTGAAGTAGCCCCACAGCAGCTCCACATGCCAGTCAATGGCATGAATATGTATCCGCTGCACAAGATGACGGCAACAATGGGCACAGCAGCTATAAGTGAATTCTCCCGATGTGCACCCAGAGCGAGATGGACGGGGAAGTGTTTATATACGTTTTGCCGTGCACTTGTGGATTTACTCCAGGAGGACGCTTTCTTTAGAAGAGACTGATGGCAGACCTTTAGATGTGAGCAGGTGCTACTCCAGCCTCTCATGAAATCAAATTGAACACTCCGGTCATCTGTTCACAGATGCAGCAAAACCTTTCTCTATCCCCCAGTGCTTACACTGTGTGAAATGTGCTCTAGGTAAATGCCATAAATCACTAGGCCACGCCTCAAGTGTCTGTATAGTCACACGCACACGCGCACGCGCACGGTCACCATTGATTCGGCCTGAAGACAAATCCATTCTCCTGTGATGGATTCATTACTCCTTAATGGGCCTATTTTACATTGTTTGCTTTGGGTAACGCGTGGTGTCTTTGAAATTCCCCGAGATCTAAGATCAATGACCCGCGTCACATGTGCCGAGGTGATCAGTCTTCATGTGTGTCAGTATAACTTCAGTCACATTGGCAAAATACATGATCAAGGTGTTTATGAGATGACAAAAACACATTTCGGCGTGTTTATACTCTTTGAAAATTAGAGACATTCTTGTCATTTACGATCCGCGGCAGATGCAAATTGCATTCCTTTCGGATTCGGCTAATGCACAGAGATGAAACTGGAACGGAGCCATGTCCTCACACAGCGAAATTATTCTTAGTTTGCCAGAGGCACAGATGAGGTAATTGGCAAGATCATCTGTTTGCGTAACAGAAATTCGCATGCCTCGTACCTTGCCACAATTAAGACGAGCAAAGCGAAGTTGTGAAGTGCATCTTGTTTCCCGGGCGCAGTTAAGGCTCGGCTGTGTCGTCTGCAGTCAACTCAAGGTCACATAATTCAGATTCGCGCAATGATCATTACCCTTGTGATCCAAAATGGCACTGTTGCTTTGAATCTCATCAGTGAACATAAAACTGAAGCGAAATGGGTCTCTGGGTGACCTTGTGAACATAATGGTGCATCCTTTCATTTAAACTTCTGTTTTTTTGTTTATTTTTTTCCTGAGTGTGGAAAAGTAGAAAGCTCCTTTTCAGGCAGTGGTTATGAACACTATTCATGGGAGCTTTTACTTGTGATTGGGTATTCCCCCAAAACAGTAGCTGGTGGCGTTTTGGTCATCTTGGTTAGCCTGCCACTTCTTTAAACCTCTCCTGTGTCCTCTGCCTGCTTGTGCTGCTGATATTTAGGTATTTTTTTTGTCCTTTGTTCTTCCCACTGTATAGACCCACAAGATTAAAAGCTACATGTTGGAAGATGAAATGCAGAGAGTAGTTTAATCGGCTGTAACTCACCCCACCAGCATATAATGAGGCCTACTTCATGCTCTATTAAAGGCTACTGGATTCAATGAAGCAACCATCAGTAATTGGACTTTGAGCATACGATGGGCTTTTGCAGTAGACAAATTCAAGGACTTAAAAGCTGTTATAAGGCTGCCCAGTCTGTTATGTTCCCTGTGGTTAGTAAAACATATAATCAGAGCGCAAACCCTTTATAGTGATTTTGAGGGATCTCTGAAGTGAACTTGACTCATGAGGTAGTTGTTATCGGAAAATCCATATTTTGTTCCCTAAAATTTGTTGGTAAGAAGCCAAAATTCCAAGTATGTGAGCAGAAAGTGTGAGGTCTCCTGTTACGATACACAATGTTTGGAGCGCTGGCCTTTTTAAAAGTCTGTCCCTGTTCCCCTGTAAAACTCTCCTCGAGGTTCATCGATGATATTTATATAAGCGCTACTGGAGGAAAAAGCAGTTTTCAGCTGGAAGTTACTCGCATTTGTGGGAGTTTAATTTGTATAAACACACATTCCCCTTGCATTCCAAGCACTGTACCCACAGTAATTAAAAATATGGAGCATGAAAAAAAAGAGAATCTATCTTAGAAAACGAGCAAATCCAAAAGCATACGGTATACCCCACAGAGCCGCCCAGTTAAACTCATTCTTCTTCTTGCTCATCTCTCCCCATTAAGGGACACACGCTGCAAAACACTCGCAGTGCACATTTCAATAATAGTTTATGGTAATTTCTTTAAAACCATGTCTCCTGACTTGTGCAAAATGTCCGTGTCTCTTGGATGTTGTTCTCCATTCTTGCCTTATTAAGCTGTAAATCATTTCGGAGAGCTTTGCTGAAACAAGTCAAACTAATTCCTGTTTATAGTTGCCGTAAAAATAAATAAATAAATAAATCATCATCCAGAATGCTACAGCTACTCGTTAAGATTGGCCGGAGTGTTGTAAAAACATGAAAATGTATGAAAATGCGTTGTGAGTGAAGTAACAAATTAACATTCAAGCTACGTTCCCCTATAAAGTCTTTGTAAAATCAGTTTCTCTCTTATCTAAATTACATGCAGTTAAAGTTAATATGTTAATGCCTGAACTGTGAAAGGTAACAAAGCAACAATTGTTTTCAGCGTGTTTTTTACAAAAACGAAATTGTTATTAAAAGCCTTTAAAAAAATCATGATTTTATCGTCTTGCTTTTGGCGAGTGTACGGTATTTTGATTTTCAAATGGACAAATGTGTTTGCACTGCAGGCTACCCTCGTTACACAGTGATTGGCGACCATGGTTCAGGGGAGCATCATTTGCGAATCCAGCATGTTGAACTGATGGATGATGCGGTGTTTGAGTGCCAGGCGGTTAAGGCTGCCATGAGGTCCCGTCCTGCCCGCCTCACTGTTCTGGGTAAGTCAACACTGAGCACACGGCAACTCCAAACAAACCCACTGTACCAGCGCCAGCAGCCTCCAATCACCGGATTGCAAATGGCTTGTGGAGAAAAAAAAAAAAAAAAACAGCACTGGCTTCTC
>VURO01033727.1:27588-45122 GCA_015108175.1 Pelvicachromis taeniatus | reverse complement strand
AAGTGGGGTTTTTTTGTTTTTTTTTTTTTTTTGCTTCCCCCCCCCCCCCCCCCCCCCCGGTCACTTAATGAAGCCTTCCTACTTAATGGACAGCCTTGAATTCCTTTAATTAGTTAGCGCTCTTAATTCTGAATCCTGTCTTAAAAGGACACACAGTTCATTTGTAAACTCAAACAGAGAGCCTTTTGTACACTGTTCACTGTTGGCTGTTCATTAAAATTTACTTAAGATAAACTCAAAAGATTAAAAATGTCTGGCCAGTAGGACCAATATTGTTTATTTTTCATCGACAGCTATTCTCAAGTATTTTCCTGATAATCCATTAACCTTGATGAGATTATGTTTTGGCTTGAAGCGTACATATAAAGACAGATCTTTTAAGATGTTGACGTTATCTGGAGGAAATAAGATGGAGTTACAAAGCTTGCTTTTTATGTAGTAGAAAATAACCCCCCCCCCATTCAGAAAAGTCGTAGCACTCGTTGTGTAACACTGGTGTCTTTGGATATCAAAATTCTTAATGTTTGTTTGTAAAGTACCATATGTGCCAAATAATGTCAAAAAAAATTGGTACTCGGATGCTAAACGGATACTAAAAAGAACTATGGGATCTCATACATCATTTGTAACAGTATTGATACCAGCAGTGCTGTCGTCGCCTCCTCCAGCTGACACACAGCTTCACACAGCAGTGGTGCAGATAGACAGGCACAGAGCCCCTCCTCTCACTATAACAGCTGAACACTTAAACAGTAACGCAACAGACTCAGCGAAGCAGCTTAAAGACTGACTCCCCGATCTTTATGAAGAAAGACCGGGGTGTTATTTCTCTTTTAATGTCACAGATTGAAGCAGAGAAAAGTCTACCAGCAGCTAGACAAAAAAACGTGACAGCCTACCTTAACGGCTCTATTTGATCGGCAACAAAAACATGGTGCCAAGCCACCAGAAGCACAGGAAATGAACATGGCTATAGCTGAATTTGCAAGGATTGGCATTGCTCACATCTGTTCTGTCATTTCATATTTGTGTTGATAATAGTACTGAATTTCTAAGTGCTGGTATCAAATTGGAAATGTTAGTATTGCGACAACCCTATATTGTGTGGTTCATCCAATTACGCTTAAAGTGTCCTTTTTCTTCCTTCTTAATATAGGCTGTGTTATTAATCGTGCGTATTTCCGCATCAGCATTTCAACATTTACATTTACAATTAAACCATATGGACTTATGGAAGACCCATGCATGTGCAGTCGGTGCAGCAGTTGAAATTCAAAGCCCCGCAGAAGATCTTTGGAAATGAAAAGCATTCATAAATACAATATTACGCTGGTCGTGTGACAAACATAATTGATAGCATGCCATTTGAATGAACCATTGTGTGCAAGATATTTGTTTTCCCTTTCCTGCATTGTTAATGTTTTGGGCCCATGCGTCGGCAACAATATTCATGTACACAAAAGCCCAAGGGTATCTTTTGTTATTGTTGTTTTCAACTGCCAAAGCTGAATCAGCCATTTCTGTGGATAAGTCTGAATTCATTATTTCTCAAGGATCACACTGCCATCTTTTTAGTAATGGAAATGAACTTTGAGGGCAGGGCTAAAAAAAAAATAAACAAAAAGAAAGAAAAGAAAGCTACTGTAGAATTAGAAGTTTTCATGCTGAAAAAAACCCCACAAACTATCACAAACAGTTAATTAATGTGTATTTTAGCTTCAAGTGCTGCCTTTGAAGTATGTTTTAGTTAGCAATACTAAGGGCA
Source organism: Pelvicachromis taeniatus (assembly GCA_015108175.1). NCBI lineage: Eukaryota > Metazoa > Chordata > Actinopteri > Cichliformes > Cichlidae > Pelvicachromis > Pelvicachromis taeniatus. Next base: position 43,357 of record VURO01033727.1, on the reverse strand, counting down.
AGTGAAAGTTTATATAGGAAACATGTTTTTTCTGTATTGGTTGCATAATTCTTGTTTTTTCCTTAAAGGTTAAAGTTACAGTGACTGAAGTCAGCCATATCAGTATCCTTCTTACCGGATACTGCTGCTTGAGCCACATTTGAAGGAACCTTTATTAAATTTTTTGCAGATTTCCTTGTAAGTAACCAATTTGTCTTTTACAAAAGGTAATTTAAGCCTAGCCAAGCATCTCAGTAGTATAATGAGAGATAAGGTGTCCTAAACGGCAGTCATTCTGGGAGAAAACTTGACTGTAACATTCACATTACACTGCCTTTTTCTGCAACATGAGATGGGACAATAACTACATCTATGGTATCAGAGGCAGTGAGCAGGTGTGCGATTATGGCAGACAGGCTGTATGTAGGATGTTGGGTTTTATTGGGGTTTTTTTTTTTTTTCCTTCTCAGCATTTGAACAGAAGGAGAAGAAATGACATGAATTCATTCGCCGCGAAACAACAGTGCCAACTGTGTACAGGTGCTGAGCTAATTTGAATGCACCGCACTACTCGGTGTGTAGGTTTATTCAGCTGACTATAATTCTTGTCAGCAAACTAATGATTGGCTTAAGAAAATATAACAACAAGGGCTGATAACTGACAGAAATTTTGAATGAAAAGTTTTTAACTTTTAAGTGTGAGTTGGAACTTGGATTTTGACCTTGCCCCCACCCACCACCACCATCACCACCACCCACCACACTCCTTAAATTCAAACATACATACATAATACACACGTAATTATAGCGCACAACTCAGCTGGGTGGTGAGAAGCAATGTCAGCACCCTCCCAATCTGTGGAGAGCAGCTTAGGGCTGCACATGGCTGCGCTGTGACGGAGCAAGCAGTGCACATCTCTGACAGCTCTGGCATCTACCCACTCCTCATCTCATCTTCATCCTTCCTTCCCTCCATTTTATTTGGCAGTGTTCGCAGAGATCATGATACCAACTCGTGTCGTGTTCCTACACTGCACTTTTTTAAAAATTTTGCAAAAATTAGTTAGTTTGCGCCTTTCAGTCATCTCTCTTAACTGTCCCATTGGCTTCCAGCTGCTTTCTTCCTCTACCGCTCTGTTTCTCTCCACTTACTCTTCTTCGTCTTTTCTAGCAACTTATTATTTCGTATTTCCACACGGTGCCATGCATTTTCCACAAATCAGTGCTGTGCTGTTGTTTTTGCAACTGCAATCTGCCATTTTGCCTGTTTCTCTTATTTTCCTTTTCATTTCACTCTTATTCACGCTTACTTGTTCTCCTGTCTCATGCATGTGCACACTCATGGCTGAAGATCTTCTGGCTTCCAAACAGATGTACTATGACAGCACTTGAAGAGGGCCGGTGATTTGGGCCAGTGAGCCACACATGTCTCTCGTATCCACCCTGCGCTCGGTATTCCTCCCTTCTCCACTTCTGTTTTTCCTGATCTGTCTATCACAAACTCTGCAAGCTGTCGCGGCGGGGTGACAGGCGGCCCGTGCAAGTATTCTTCTGGAATAGACAGGAAAGTCAGGAATCGCATTGATGTTCAGGACACGTCCGCCGAAGCACAGCCAACACGTTGCCAGCCTTGTCCTCTCCTACACCGTCCAGCCACCTTGTGTGGAGCTCTCTCATTCATTTGCCTCCAAATTGCTTTTCCTCCTTGCTCGCACTCCTGGAAAGCTGGGGTGCTCACAAGCTTTCATTGGCTGCTTTGGGGGACTTCTCCCAGTGCTGGTTTCCTAAAAACTCAGCGGGATCACCACGAGCCAACTCTAGTGCATGTTATCACATAAATTCAAGCTTTATGTTTTGTGTTGGAGACTTTTATGTCCAGTGTTTGGATAATTCGTATGTATCATGGACAAAAGGCAGCTTTATGATCCCCTGGGTTTATTCAAGCCCCTGTTGGAGCTGACAGACTTATTGCTTTTCACTGTTAATTACGCATCAGTATGCTGTGCTCTAATTGATTATACACTACCAGTAAATGATCTCACTGAATTGTATGTTTTTCTGACATCGCTGTCTGTTTTCACTCACTCTGATGGAAGGTAGGGCATGCAGTCAGACATTTATAGCGTTGCGAAGCACATAAATGAATCCCAAGCCTTATGAAGCATCAGATGAGGTAAATGAACGTGAGTTTTGACAGAGCGATTTGGATTTATCCCAGAAATAAATACAAGGCTCCTTAGAACCCACTATGACATTTATGATCTGAATCCACTAGATCAAAACACACACTCAAATCAGGCCCAAAGAAAGCTTTCAAATGATGAAAGTAATGAACTGCCTGTATCTTAGAGTTATCCTTTACTTAAATCTTGAGCTGCAGCCACTGCCAGTGCTGCATGTTTGATTAATACATGCGTAAAAACAAACCGCTTCGCGGCTATTCAGCAATCAGTCGTCTGCTTATTTGTATAAAACGTGTAATCACTGAAATACCTGCAAAAGTTGACGTCTGTGTGAATTCACGCCAGCAAATTTGCACCGACGAATGCAAATTTGAGAAAGCCTTGAAAGGGATTAAATTATTATCCTCGAGGAAAAGAAAAAAAAAAAACAAGAGAGAGTGGAGCAGAGTTTGCAATGAGTCAGCCCTGTAATTAAAGAGGAGTGATCAATCTGTACCACTGACCACACTTATGCCAAGTCCATCGAATGGCTGCAGTAAAGAGCTAATTTAGAACCATTAGGGACTGCCGAGTTTGCAAACAGCCCAGTAATGATGATGGCTGATTCAAGTTCAAGGCTTGGCCTCTGTATAACTGTCAGACCTGGCAGTCATAAGGCAATATCAGTGAAAGATCTTAGATGAAGAGAGAGATCTATTTTAATCATATTTTCTGGTCATTTATATATTCAATGGATGCTAGGTTATTGGTCAGATGTTCCCACTTCCTCTGCGCTTGTCTTTACTGGAGTCTAACTGCCTTTTCGCTTTGATCCGAACGTTTCCCGTACTCCTTTAGTGGCGGTGATCACAAGTTGTGGCTTTTTTTTTTATTAACACAACCAACAATTTCAGCCCAGGCTGTCACAAACTGTCTCCATACTGACACACTCTGCATAAGACCTCAAACACTGTGAAGGACAGAAAGATACAAAGGTATGCTGGATGGAGGCAGCCAGGCATGTCCTTCATCTCCTTGTTATATTCACCATTTACCCTTTGTGTTTTTCTGGCAAGCATCCCTCCAGAGAGACATGACCTGAAACCGTACCCAGAGTGCTGTTTTCGCTGTGACTCCCTCTTCCATGTAACTCCACTATGCATGAAATCATAAACTCCTCTTGCACGGTCCACTTTGCACCTCTCGGAGGAACACGTAAAGCTGAATAACAAACAACTGGGACTATAAAAAGGTCAAAAGGGTCCATACAGTTACTTACTAAAACAGCCTGGGAGAGTATAACAACATTCATTAGTAGAGTCACCCTACGACCCTAGCTGAGCACCTATTTACAGAAACTGATTTGTTTGAATGTGTGCAAGAGAGGAATGTTTCCTTGAACATTACGCAAAAGACCTTTTATGTGAGACTTCTTATCGGTTGGAGCTTTATATCACCTTACATGAATGGTTGATACTCAAGTCTGAGTCCATCACTTGCAGAAAGGTCCAAATAATGACTTGATCACAGCTTTATGGGAAAACGTAGAGATGTACATCCCCGGGAAAAAAGAACTACAATTCTAAAGGTCCCTAGAGTAATGGAACAACACGTGTCCACACCAAGAAAAACTCTGAATAGGTGTGCTAAGAGAAAGACACCACAACTCCAACTAGGCCGTTGTCTCTTAGCTGAAGGAAACAGCTTGCTCTGGGGCTCGCTGAGGGAAAATGTGACATTTTTGTGAAATTCAAATATTTTTTTTGAAGCGAAGTTAGGGAGAGGTTTGAATGATGCAATGACTCAATGACCAAAAACTGTAAAATAAGCCAGAAACAGAATGATGGAATGAGAAGAGAGCCAAGCGTGAGGTTTGACCTCAACATAGCTGATTGTTGTGCCATGATTCGAAACTCGAAATTATTACTGTATATCTTCCAATAGTAGCCCCGGCATTTATTCAAAAAATTATTCGGCCGGCCCGGCGTTTAAAAGAGACCGGCGGTTATTGGAGACCGACTCTTATTCCCTTCTCAGACAGAATTGTCACAGAAGTGAGAGGGAAAGAGGAACCAGGAAATAATTTTTAGACTGAGGTGAGAAGACAGTGCGTTTATTTACAGTGCTTCAAAATTGTGCTCCTCCTTTGCTCCCGAGTGTCTCCTTGTCTGTGGTAGCCCAGTGCACGAGTGGTGCTCCCCGAAATTTCTCTCCGCCTGACTCTCCAGGAGAGGAAGTAAAAGACCAGAAAATCACAGTTAGCAGGTTTGCTAGCCGACAGTTCCAGTTCAGTGTAATGGTCGCCGCACATCCAGCTTAAATGCTGCTGGTCGTAGATGACGGCTGATTGTAAACAGCTGGCCGAGTGATGAGACAAGGGAGGACCGACGACAGCGCGGAAGGACTTCCGGGTCGAAGGTCGCCCGGCTACTGTTGGAGACCGGCGTCTATTTGTCGTGACATGTTTTCAAACCGGCGTTTATTAGAAACGGGCGTCAATAAGAGACAGGCCACTATTAAAACATATACATTATTTATTTTTATTTTTCTAATTAAGGTATCCCTGATATAATGACAGTTTTCCCTGTCATTTTTAAATCCATGAGCAGCTAACATGATCGAGGTTGTTGCTGGTGCTGCTGTGATGATTAGCGAAAGAATCTTGGCAATCCCAAATGGCTCTTATATCCCCCCCCTCCATATAAAACCTTCTTGCTTTTCATTTAATTAATGTTTCAGTCATATGTGCAAGAGAACACTGCCAGCAAACCAGTAGGTTTGTATTTTTGCAATCAACAGTCAAAGTGCCATCACTGAGCCTCACTTTTTTTTTTTTTTAATTTATTGACAGATGGGAGAGCTTTCTGGATAGTCCAGGCTCATAATGCTGTCTTTTTTTCAGTCTCTCTTTCTCTCTCTCTCATTTGCATGCCATGCTGAAGCTCTATTCTTAGCAAAAGAATAAACTAAAGTGATCTTTTTCACCTCGCATCCAGTTGCTGATAAAGAACCACATGGTGACCGCATTCTCACAAAGATTCTTTCTTACTTGCCAGATCAGCACACTGTCTTGTCTCGTCTGCTTGTGCTGACCTGAGATTCCTCTACCTCTCCCGACCCTCCGCATATTAATGAAGTACAGATGAAAGCGAGTCAGCCAGAATTAACACTGCATTTCACACTCAAGTACATAATAGGAATGAGTGCGTCTGAACTGTCTTTGAAATAGCAGTTTTCTTGGTCTGATTGGTCAGAGTTAGGTCTAGCCAGAGTACAGACTTCATTGTTCCCACGCTCGTCTGACTAAGCCTTTATTTACTCAAAAAAAAAGCAGTAGCGATGGTTATGTTTGCAGATGATTTGATGAATAAAGATTTCCATGTTTTAATCAATAATGTTATGCAATACAATGATATTAGTCATCATAGTAGCATAGTGTACCAAAGACCACAAATCTACCCCCCTTACACTAATCAACCACAGCATGAAGACCGAGATCCGCACGTCTTTCTCACAGAGCTGGAGTGCTGTGTTACTATGGATGACCGGGCTTTATGTGTGCATTCAAACTACAAAGCTATGTGACCATTTTACAGAGAAAACATCTTAAAATGCAGCAAACGCAGCTTGAACAACTTTTTTGTCAGCAGAGGAATTGGTCTTTGTTTAGGGCAATTTAAAAGTCTAAAACCGCATCTGCTCAGTGAATACATGTTTCCAAGCTACAGTACAAGACGAGCACCGCCTCTTCTTGTTCGATTATTCTCTGCTGTATCTAAAAAGGATCTGCAGACGAAAATCCCAAAATAGTCACTTTATTATTGTGTGCAGTACATTTCTGATAAACAGTATTTACCACTAACCTCAATGAGAACCTGTTTCCTGTAACTGCTTCAAAATGAACAACTGAATACTGAATGTAGTAAGCTCAGTCAGAAGGGTTTGTTTTGCATTATGTCTAATTTAATAGAGTGCTGAGTGGGAAACAAAAGTGAGTCTAAAATGCGGAGCTGGAAATAAACAGAAATATATGCAGGGAATACAATGTTTTTCTCACTGTAAATGCAGCTATCTGGGTCTGAGATTTAACTAGCGGTGTTGTTAAAAACACATTTAGCAACGTTGAACTAAAACTAAGTTAAGTCATGAAATTTTTTTCAGTTATTTAAAGAGCGAGCAACAGAGCAGCATAGCTGCGTGCACGCCATCCTGGCCCTAATGTTGCCATTAACGAGTGCTTTTATGCATATTGTCATTCAATGTCCAGAAAGAAGCCAAATTGCATTTTCTCTGGTTTCATTCTTCTCACATCTGTTTGACAGCATAAATCTAACCCATAACAACCTTTCTTCCAATCATGATGCTATTGCACTGGAATATGGCAGCTGCCTGCAGCCTTTGATTTCATCTTGCCCCAGATCTGCATTGTAATGAGCACTCAGGTCAATCAATAATTCACTGCAGTTTCACTTATAAAAAAAAGAGTGAGAAAACAGATCAGCTCATGGGTAAAAACGGGAATACGACTTTGATCAGTGCCATTAGAGACACGTGCAACACTGTAGCACTGCTTTTGTCTTTGTGCTGTATTTGTCAACACCGTAATAAATAAAGGGAGGAAATGTACATCTGTGCGTCTAGGGTGGGTATCGGGGGGGGGGTCTTTTTTACACTGACTGAATTACGTTTAATGCTGACACGTATGTGCTGTGTCTGCAATGAGTGATGGCAGAGTTTATTGTTGTTTAGAGAGTCACGCTGGGCTTTCCTTGCTTCGAAACCACACCATGCACTGAGTTTTCCATTAGGTGTGGGGTAAATACATTTTTCTCTGTGAAGTCATTACCTTTAATGAACAACTAACAATAGTTGCGGGTTTTGTTTTCTGAAGAAACCTAATTTGGTACAATGAACGAGCATTTTGTCGCCTGTTGGCATCATAAGTGCACCCATTAAAAGGGAACTAACCCTGATGTATAGTTAGAGTTTCGCTGCGAATTCACAGCAGACGTTACCTTTCTGTTGTTTTTTTGTTATTTGTGTCATTGGAACTTTTTGGATCATGATGCTGTGTAGGTGTCAATATGCCCAATTTTGCCGTCAACATAAATATATCACACATTAAGCAATAGCTTGATCTCATGTCTGCACATTTTACTGACGGCCCGTCTTTCTTTGTCTCTATCTCTGATCAATAGTTCCTCCAGAAGACCCCGTCATCAGCGGAGGGCCAGTTGTAAGCCTAAGGGCCGGGGACCCGCTCAATCTGACCTGCCATGCTGACAATGCCAAACCTGCGGCCTCAATTATCTGGATCCGCAATGGAGAGGTCCTTAATGGGGCCATGTACTCCAAGGTAAGCATAGAGGTGTGTGTCATTCCAGGTATGTCGACCAGCTGGGAAAGCGCCGTTGGATGACATGATGACGCAAGAGTTTGCTATTATTATTATTATTATTATTATTATTATTATTATTATAACAATAATGTTTAATGTAAGTAAACATTTTTTGTTTACTTACATTATACTCTACTACATTTTTGCCATTTCGTTGAGTGACGGGTGGATGGATAGCTTTTAAAAATGCAGTTCCCTTGAAAGTTTAGGTTGCGTTTGAATTACTAAAATATGGCTGTTTTTTTTTTTTCTTTCTTTTTTTCCCTCCAGTATCCAAAGCAACTCAAATAGTGGTAAGGTCACGGAGCTATCCATGGCTTCGCGTTTGTCTCCGGTGTTTAGATCTTTTCCTTCAGTGGCATTTACCCCACCAGCCTAAAAACCTCTACCATGTCACTTTCGCTGCTGGAATCTGTCTGAACCTTTTCATGCCACAGTGTGATTCTCAATGACAGTTCATGCTTTTGATGCTGCGGTACACAAAAGTGCCCGTTCACACCAGCCCAATGTTGGGATCACCTGATCCCCATAGACTCTTGACTGACATTAGCCCTTAAGGCTAATCGTCCATTCAGCACTGTCATGTTCTATTTCTATTTAAACAAAGCACATAAAGAGACTCGGCACTTTAGACTCCCCCGCCTTCCCTCGCTCCCTGTACTGCCTCATCCCATTATCGGCTTTTTTCAAAGAGCATATAAATGCCATTGATTGGACTGTGGTACAGCACCAGGCCGTTTTGAATAAAGTGATTGCTGGAGGTGCTGTTTGCTAATACTGGGCGGGGAGTGCGCTTCCTGCCTTCACTTCCTCTCAGAGCGACGGCAGATATGGGGACATTCTGTGCTGGTAACTGATGGATGCTCACATGCCTGTGTTGAGCCAAACGATGTGTGTCTCGTCTCTTTTATCTCTATTGCCTAAGATTATGGAGTGAGGTTGGAGGGGGGGTCAGTTAAAAGAACATGACTCTTTTGTGGCTCCAAAGAGCAGTGTGGGAGACTACGTCACCCGATCTGATGGTCTCCTCATATCGCACAGATGTAGAGGACTAATGTGAGCAGATGTGGTGGAGGATTCACAGAAATAGCTTTTCTGATGATGTCAAAAGTAATGATGGTTCTGACCTGAAGATAATTTCCCACTAAAGGCCTCAAAACCTCATTTCCACAAGCTCTTAGCAAACTATTTACTGGACCAGCGGTTAAAGCGAAAGTGTATGATTAACGCCATCGCTTGGCAAAAAATGTGCGTCAGTTCTCCCATGGAAGAGAGCAACTTAAATGATGCATTGCTTATCATTAGTGAGGGTAGCTTTCAGTAAATATAAACTGCGGTGTATTATGGAGGAGGCACCCCAAATAATTAGAGAGAAAAGTAAGGTGAGTGGTTCAAATGTCAAGACTTGCTTGGGCTTGAGTAAATTATTGAATAATGCTCAATTCTCAGCTCCCATCTGCTCCAGTGGAGCTGCTCAGCAGAAACCTGCAAAGGGCTGTTTGTAACACGCAGCCTCAAGGTCTGAGCTGTGCTTAGGAGGGGTGCAAATTTGCTCCATGATACATTTGTGTTGGAATGGTGCAACAAATCTTTTGAAGAACATGATGCACTTCCTTACTGTGAAGTCATTCTTCACAACGTGCAAGATATTTGTCCTGAATGCTTTGGTAGCAAACTGAGAGTAGGAGACAGAGGAGGTATCTCAGTGGTAGAAGGGGAACATTAACAATCAAAAAAGGGAATTAATTATATTTTTATGAGTCCTTCTTGTTGTTGTGTACAGAACAACACTTTGTATACAGTCTCTGCTTTGTCACCTTTTAGTGCCAGGTAAAGGTGCTAAAGTTAATGCGAAGTTGATAATTTCAGTGTTAACAGAAACAAAAATGGTAGTTTTCTGTTTTTTTCTTCAACCCTCAGAAATATTTAAAGCAGCTGCTTTTTTACTGTCCCTTTCTTCCATTGTGAGTTCTTTTTTTCCTCATAAAGCCATGGGAGGTTTGTTTTAATTAGAGCACTTTATTGTATTTTAATTATCACACTCACTGCATAATGGGAAGGGAAATACTTACAAAATAAAGTAACTAATTAAAATTTGGTCGAGCATTATTGTGTCACTTTCTTTTATATTTTGAGACAGGTGTAATGATGGAAGTCAAAGAGCTCCTTAGTTTCAACTGTACATGTAATCACTTGTTCCGTTTTTACAAAAGATCTCAAATGATTTTGACAATCCAATTAACCTCATTTATTAAACATCAACAGTAAAGGTGAAATATAGATCACTTCAATTAATTGCATTAAACAGCTTTTGGAAACAATGAGTTAAGTAAAAGAAACCCATTTAACCTCAGTTACCATGTGAAAAAAAAATAAATAAAAAAAAATATATATATAAAAAAAGGAAGAAAAAAAAAATATATATATATATATTCATGCTGTGGTTGTTTCACTAACGTTGAGATGCGGGCTTCGGGTAGGTCAAGCCATAAGCCATTGTTTTCTGTTGTGTGTTTTTCTATTAACTTCCTTTTGCTCAGTTTTTTCCAGTTTCTTATGTCCAAATCTTTCAGATAGAGTTCAAATTTTTTGAGGACACACTGCACACCATGCTGAGATATGCCGAGCTTTGACAAATAACTCTTTGGGAATCACCTTGTTGATACGAAAATACTATTTTGTGCCTTTCACACTGTGTTATCTTTGGGATTTTTATAGATTATACTAAAGAAATGGGACCAAATTATGTGTTTTTATGACATGTTACTTGTACCAAAGTGCAAAAACATACTTTTTAAAATTGGTTCTTTGCTAAGTTTTATTTCCAGACACAACACTGGTTCATTCCTTGAGTAAAGAAGAAGAAAAAACAATTTATGCTTGAATGATTCATTCATCATTAACAAACAAGCAAACAAACCTTCCTCTGAAAATGGTCAGGCACAACAACTGGACTGAAAATGAGTGAAAAAAGCAGCCAAAGAAAAACTTTAAAAGACTTTCAGAAAGTCTGGAGAACTATCGCTCATAACTTCATGAAAAAAAAAATAGAGGTGGCTCAAAACCTTTTGCGCGTAAATTACCTGTATATTTCAGAAAAATGCAAATAGCAGAGCGCTTCAGAGTAATCACGATCCAGTATTTAGGACTAACAGTAGACGAACTTTCTGGTATGTATGTCAAATTTTATTTAATAAATGATCAATTAGGTTCATGCATTTTAATGACTAGTTAACCAAATGGATATTCTGTTTGAAACCACTCGCTAAAGAAAAGCTCACAGTTCATTCTTCCTCTTTCGTTCCTTTTTTACATGTAGCCACTTAGGGAAATATTAGCCTCCAGAATTTTTTATGCTTTACTTTATGCTGAGGTGATCTGTCTTCAGTATGGACTGTTACTTTCTTTCCTAGATACATTTGGCTGCTCACAGTTATATTTCACTTGGGATATGCATTACTCATAACACTCGTGATTTTGACATGTGTCTGAATTCAGTCTAAGTCAGGGTTGTCCCTTGTTATTAATACTGTTTCTGAATAATGTGGTCGACGCACTTTATCCAAACCTTAAAACCTGATCTCAGTACTGGGATTAAGCTATTTATTCTATGTTTCTTATAATTATATATTACCAGTATCTGTAATATGCTGGGTGAATATTATTTGGTATTTAATGAAGCACCGTAAACCACTGGCATATGATTTTCTTTTGCTTGTTTATATTGTCTGTTTGTATTTTTTACTTCCCCATCGAACAAACATGCCCAGAGCTGCAATCATCACTCTTTATGGATATAAACTTAACACCTCAAGTTGAGCTGTTATTGGACACCGTTCAGTTTCTAGACAACCTGTTTGAGTAGATTTCTTTTGTTTGTTTGCTTGCATGCTTGTTTTCCATACTGGTCTACTTCTGAGAAGTCACTTTCGTGTTAGGTTAAAGCTTTGATTGGCAGTTAGAGCTTTGCATTTAGCTTTTATGTTGGTATCGCTATATTAGCTGGCCAATGGCTTATCTAGCTGTGATGCTGTTTTTGTGTTAGAAAGAAGGCTGTCTGTCTCTTAAATTAAAGCCACAGAAAACACGGTATACCCCTACTTAAGCCAGCACGAATTAGTCTACAAAGCAAGGAAACATTAGACCTCGGCAAAATGAGAGGGAAAAAAAAGACATCTTGAAACTTCAGCTAACAAATTTATTAATAACCACCAAATTTCACCTTTTTTTTTTTTTTTTAACTCTCCGGAGGTCAGAAATTACCTTGTACCTAGAAACTATAGCTTAAAAAAAAAGTAATTCCCTCTCAGTACGGTTATTTTGTCATTCATCTCCTGCCATGGTAAAAATATTCTTCACATGGCTTTAGGAGGTGAATATAAAAATGTATCAAATTATAATGTGGCATGGTGTTGAATTCAATGCTGCAGCCAGCTAACCCCTTTTCTAAGATTAATGACTTCAGACAGGTCCAAAGCGACGAGGGAAACAATCCTGATTGTGTCAGAAAGGATATTACATTGACATATCCCGCGTCTGACAGCCAATGTGTTCTGCTTTAGAAGTGACTCATGCACAGTTATGAATTTCATCACATGGTTCTTCACATACAAATGGGCTTCCCACAAGTATGCAAGGGATCTAATATCCCATTAGAAGAGAATACTTTTTTTTTTCGCATTAGTAATACAGAGTTTGTAATCTCAAATGCATTTAGTAGATACTCTACCCTGATGTATTTTAATTTGATCAGTCTTTTCCTGGAAATGCCTAGCCATAAGGTTTTACAACTTCCATGACATTTTAATCATGCTATTCACAATATAGTATGCTTAAGTGAGAAAGACGGCATAAATGTGGATAATTAAAATGTTCACATTAAATGCAGAAATGAATGGATAATTACCACTGGTTTGTACTTTGGCAATGAGCCTCAGTTTGACTCAGAAAATGATTAAGGGGTACTGGTAATGGTAGATGGGATCTATATGGATCTTTGCTTTAATGAACAATGTTGCATTTTAGTACAGAGTACTAAAAACTTGCACAGTTTTAGTTATGTCATTTATACTGCATATGTTTCGTAATAAATCTGTATATACTCAGCGGTACTCATCCTGCAGTAGTTAAAGAAGGGCTGAGTAGATGTAGGATCTGAGCATCTGTATTTTTCTTATTGTATGGTTGGCTACAAAATTATACAAAGTGAAGGACAAGTACCGTATGTATTTTTGGGGAGGTAACTCCAAAGTTGGCAGTGCAGTAAAGCAAGTCAACCGAGCTCCTTCTGGTCAACATAGTTGTAAAATATTTTGGCGTTCTTCAACAGGAAGGTTTTTTTTGTTTGTTTTCAAGAAATGCAGAGCAACAGTGAGCCTGCTTGAAAAAGATGGCAGGGAAATGCATCCTGACTTTGTGGTTGACCACACTGTGCCCTGTTGCCCAAGCAATTTGTTCTAGTGAGTGACTTTGTTCTGTCCCGCACTGGTTAACATAGACTCCCAGAGCCCTCCCCTGAGCGTTTGAGGGAGCGTGAGAGCTACTGAGCGCTACCAACTGATTCCAGATGGCTTCCACAATGTAGGGCTCAGAGGATGAGCGCTGAAAAGAAGATTGATTTCCTTTGTGGAGTATGACAAGCCATGCACTAGAGCGCAGCTCTCCAGACACACAAAAGCAAACTCAAGAAATATATTTCTACTTTTTTTTATATAAATATATCAATCTGCTTTGCAGTAAAACTACAGGCTAGAGTGTTCTGAGGGTTTGTCTCTGGATCCCCAAGGGAGTAGATTTGTGTATACATAAATTTTCTGCCTTTTTGCAACAATTTTATACCTTTTCCATCAAAGCTTATCCAGCAAAGCGTTTCTTCCGCCTCTTTTCTCTGTTTGTGTGTCACTTAAACAATTTATAATCCCAGCTTGAATTGGGACTATTGAAGATACAATCCCTCGGATTCTGCAGCATTTGGAGTTCACTACTCTGCTCGGCATCAAAATAGCTCAGGTTCTATTTATTGATTACGATAAAGCCAATCCAAGGTCCCACTATGGTAATCCATTAGAACAACAAAACAAACTTGGCATAGATTTAGAGGCTTAAGCGTTCATCCACAGAACTGCCTTAACGTTGCTCCGTATTTCTTCCCTCTTTGCAGACCTTGCTCCGGGATGGCAAGAGGGAAAGCACCGTAAGCACACTCTACCTGTCGCCTTCCAACATCGAGACAGGTCAGCAGATCATGTGTAAGGCCTCCAACAAGGCAGTCCCCAATGGCAAGGAGACCAGTGTCACAATTGACATTCAACGTAAGCGTACCACTTCTTCTTCTCTCTATTATTCTGATCTGGAAAGACCTTTTTCATGAGGGGTGGGCAAAGGGTCAGCTTAAAACTTGAATTGCTAAGTAAATGAGGCATTTCTCACATGTAAAGTCAAGACACTGTCAAATACTTACGTGGCTAACGGTGTGAAAATCAAGCATTCATTTTCGGCTCTGGTGGATATTTATAATTGGTTTCCATTTTTACTTACACATACTAATCCAGTGTATGGATTGGTGCTGTATTACTGGTTTTCTTTTTTCCTTTTTTTCCCCATTTGTTTGTTCTGAAGCAACATCAAAGGAGCCGTCTATCTAAAATGAATGGAGCCTCCTTTTTTTTGGTCCATCTACCTACCTGCTGTGGCACTGCCTGTTATGGTACTGTGCGAACTGTATCCACCTCTTTTATTTCCATGCTCATGCCATCAATCTTTTTGATGAGAACATCTACAATTCCCCTCCAAAATAGGCAAAGTAAGCCCAGCGTGTAAAACACATTCAGCCTCAATTGTCAGGGAATCTTTTTTCGATCAAGAAGCATTCACAGTAAGAGAAGGGCTCTGAACAAAGGGATTTTGCATCACTCACAACCCCTTCAACACCATTAAGTATGACTAATAAAGCAGAAAATGCTATTTAGAGAGCCATTATGACTGACGGCTCCATTCTTTTCATTATGCACACCACAAGAGGCAAGCATGGCAAGAGCGGGCACGACACGATCAGGCTAACTCAGGCGTGGGGGTAAAAAATGATTAACAATTGTTAGTGTTTGCAACTCTTTCAGTTTGCCCTCTTCATTTTTGTCATGCAGTCAGAGAGGGAAGTCATCCCACATGTAAACTGATTTGTCACCATGTATAATGATGTGTCTGTGATAAATGCTTGCCATCATAGCATCATCCTCGCTTCTGAATGTATGATTTAACCCTGAAAAATGAGTGGAGCAGGTTTCTAATTAGGATTCCAAAATGTGCTCTTTACACAATTAAAGCTCCTGAAAACATTTTTCACAGTGTGAGATCAAACCGAGCGACAGCAGAGACTAATTGTCAAGATTCAAATTGTCTCCCACAAGGCTTAGGCTCTTGTCTCCTTCGTTCTCACCTCCCCCGCCCTCTCCCAGATTTGACAGGTAATGTTCAGCACAGTTCAGCAGAACCTACAGTTTGTGCTGAGATCCTCTTCCAAATTAAGTTGCCTCTGAAATAAAAACTTGCTTCAGCTGAACTTTGATTCATTTGTGCTCAATCTGTTTAATTTCAGTGCAGCCTTATTTGATTGCAAGGCTTCTGGCTTAGGAACAACATCTGCAACACAAGTGCAAAACAAAAATGAAGCTTTAAAGACCCGACTATTCACCAAACATGCTGTAAATCTAACGTCTTCAGAAAAGTGTTAAAGACAGGAATGGAGCTTTATAAGGTTGTGCATTCACAGTTCTTTCCTTATAGCCAGTGTGTTATACAAGAGGAAATAAACACAAGCTGTGCTCTAATTCAAGTGCTTGATCTTCTACAAAGCTTAGTCTATAAAGGACAAGTTAATTACAAAGACACTGTCCTCAAATGACAAAGTTTCAACAGCAGGAACTGCCAATATCCACAATGATAAACATTAATTAGCATCATACAAGTACACTGGTTGTTGTTATCGGTGACTCATAACCACCTTAGCTAGGTCGATGACATGACTGTACGTCATGTATTCCTTTTAATTGTCTCTTGACCTCATGAGTATGCTACTCAGAAACTGCACACAGTCGCTCTCTCGCCCTCTCTCTCGCTTGCACAGACACACAAATACACCTTCAACAGTCAACTAATGTATGTGTGTGCAGACACACTACTGCTATCTTTTGTAAAATACAATTTCTTGAGGGCAAAAAGCCTGCTGGAATGT
>VURO01033727.1:15323-27568 GCA_015108175.1 Pelvicachromis taeniatus | reverse complement strand
GCCTGCTGGAATGTCATAATGCAGAGAATTGCAGAGGATTTACTAGTTATGTTCTCCATATGGGTTTCTCGGACACATATTGAGAGGATTTTAAAATGGAGCTGGGATTTGTCTGTTTGTTATTGCTTTGCTGTTTTGTGTAGAAGTACATACTTTGCAGGGAATCCACAGCACAAATTGGGGCAGAGTCAGCTATGAGCAAATAACAGTGTGTAGTGGGAAGAAAGGTACAGTCGGGCGATGGGCTACACAGGAAAGACTGAAACGTCTGCCTTCAATAAGTGTACAGGGCTCCTGTGCAGGGCATCGGATGAAACATAGCGCAGTGTAGTGGCAGCCAATCTTGCACAAATCTTGTGTTTCAGATCTACTTTAAATAAATATCCCATGATTCTGATAACTGAACACAGCAGCCATAGAGATATATGATGATCCTTTTGTATTTGCTAGCATGATTTTGAATTTTTTATACCATCCATCCATCCGCTTATCCTTTTCAGGGTCATGGGGGGCGCTGGAGCCTGTCCCAGCTGTCTTGGGGCAAGAGGCAGGGAACACCCTGGACAGGTCGCCAGTCTGTCGCAGGGCTACCATATATACACAGGCAACCATTCGCACTCACATTCACACGTATGGGCAATTTAGAGTTTCCAATTAACCTATCCCCACTAAGTGCATGTGTTTGGACTGTGGGAGGAAGCCAGAGTCCCCACGCAAACACGGGGAGCTTCTTGCTGTGAGGCAACAGTGCTAACCACCATGCTGCCCATTATTAATTCTGTTTAATAAATCACAATGATTGAATTGGAAAATATGTTCAAACAAGAGAGCATGTTACTTCTTATTTGGACTAAAAGTAACGGAAAGTGAACTTACTTCTTTCCACAGTGCTGTTTTGTTAGTGAGACTTTTCTCAGAGAAGCTGAAAGCCATCACCTACCTATCAAGGCAAGGGTTCCTTCAGGAGCTTCCTGTCAGTTTATGAGTTATATGTAACTCTTTCCAGTTGTTCTTGGGTGTGCTATCTTTTAGAGGAATAACCAGTCATACGTAATAATGTAACAATAAATGTTCAGAATTGTTTTCAGAGTTGTAGAAAAAACACAAGGCAGACACTGATGATTCAGCACGGCACCTCTTTAAGCTGAGTATGGTCAAGTGTTGCTGCATTTCTTTTGACTTCCATCACACTGAACTGTATCTGGGCTCTACTTTTAAACCTGGATCTTTCATTCAGGCTCATGTAAATATCACTCAAAATGTAATATATTAAGCTTATATTATGTTGTTAAATAATATAGAAAATGTAACTTTTGTCTTTACAATTAGTTTTTTTGGACTGTGATTACATTGTTAGCCATGATTGCAGTGATAAGTCACCGTTGCTCTATATTTTAAGCCCGTTGGGAAATGTGTGTCCAGCGTTCGCCCTCTTGGAATTGCTGTGGCTGGGCCGTGTGGAGAGTTAAAGAAGCAGAATAGCAAATTAAGTTACCAACGTGAACCTCATAACATTTAATTTTCACATGGCATAGTAAGCATTAAGCCTGTGAGTATTAGCACATAAGCTGTTGTTTGTTAAGATGGCCATGACTGCAATGCTAATTTTCTTAGCAAGACGGTAGAAGTTTTCATTAGTTGGTAACAACCACCTAATGGACTAATATTTGCTGCATGGTATAAGTACTTACATTGATTTAAACTCATTAAATGGCATTCTATCCATCCTTGTATTTTGAAGGCATGCTGAGGCACCTCACGGGGATTGGTGGGGGGTGGGGTAGCATGTAAACTCCAGAGCCCCCCTAGTCCACACTCAGGACCCCGTTGGTGTAAGGCAGCAGCACTACCACTGAGCCTCTGTGTTCAAAATAAATAAACAGCCTCAACCTAGAAGCCGGGCTCTCATAGAGAGACCTGTTTACCCAGCTGCCAAGCTAAATATTAGTCCTGCAAGTCCACAAAGAAAACTGTCCCACTGCCTACTGTCTTTAATAAGGTATTTAAAAGTCATTTAAAAATGTAGCAACACTTAATGACATTTTAATGACTAGTCCAAATTAGACCGATTTACACTCAGGTCAGGGAAGGTGTGATTAATAATAGTTTCATAACAGCCTCATGACAGCCAATGTAAGAAGCAACCACATGAGACAAAGTTATGCCAGGTTACCTTGTCTTGGTTGATATCATGTTTGTATAACTGACATGTGTAACAATGCCAGCTTTGCAACGCAAACGAAGTAGCTGAATGATATTAATGACAAATATTCATAAGGACGCTTCCATGAGTGTTATTTATTTTATTTGAACTTTACTGTAACGTTATTTATCTAATCAAAAATCTGAAATTAGAGGTGGAAATAAATTAGTCTGCTTTGAAAAAAATCTATGATGGATTAAAAAAAAACAAACAAAAACAGTCTGGTTCCCGCTAACCGGAACTGCTGAAAGGTTATTATGGATCTTTTTGTCAAGCGACGCCAAAAAGATCCTACCCGAGATATAATGTCTTTTAATTGTTTATCTGACACTTCACGTGATAGCTGTTTATTGAAAGCAGGGAGATAAAACTGATATTGATGCTCTCGACTCATTTTCAGCAAGACAGCAAATTAGCAAATATCCTCAAATAGCAGTGTATTCATCCAAACATGTAGATGTCGTTAGCATCTGCACTCTCTGTATATATGCTGGTAGCCCCTGTTGGATGTCTACTTGTGAGTAAATACCACAATTAATTAATGAAAAGTCTCACTTCTTTTCCCGCCTAGACTTATCTAATTGGCCGCATTAGTGAGATAATACGACTGACAACTAAAGTAATTAAAGCGTTCTCGTTCCCTCTGCCGTTCCCAACATTTGCCATTCTGCTGGCTTCTAGGCTCAGATACCCTTTTTATGCTGTACAGCAATGACCCAACGCATTGCTCTACAGCATGAACTCGTCTAAAACCCAATGTATTTACCAACTTTTCTTTTCTTTTCTCATTACTTAAATGATTTACACCCACTTCAGCATTTTTTTTTATTCCCACCAACATCCATGTGTTATCTGACCCAGGTCTGGACAAATTTGCATCTAAATACAGTGTGCGCTGGTGATGTTGCCAAAATGAGAGGAATTTAGAGCCAACAGAGGCGATTCACAATCCTGGATAGACTGCTGACTGCAGTTGTCCATACGAGTCCATTAGCTGACTTTAATTATTTGATAGCAGAAGGGTGGCTACCCCCTGATGCTGTTTTCCGCAGCAGCATGACTGAACTTGCAATACACTCTTTGGACTTAGATCTGTAAACTCCCCTACCCTTCCATCATATCACTGCAGCGAAATACGATTCTGGTGCCACAGTTTCATGTCCCGCTGGTTCCCACTCATCAAACTATTTAAAATATTCCTCAAACATTTTCTAGTCCAGTTGCATGCTTTGCAAAGCAGTGCCCCACATAGAAATGTGCTTTGAAACACATGGGCTAGTGGGAAATTAATGCACAAGGGACGGGCAAAACCAAGGTTTTCCATGTGTTTGCATTGCAAACAAGCTGAGCCATGTGGGGGAAAAAATGAATGCCATTTGTTGAGACTAATTAATAAAGAACATGCAGATGTGCAATTGGGGAGGATTTGTTTTGGTAGCTTGCTCTGCTACATGCTCTCCGTGCTTAATTAAGCAGATAATGGCAAATTTATCTGAGATAGAATTTGTAAGTGAGAAGGACTGAGAAAAAAAGGTAAAGGGGCACGAAAAGGCTCTGAATTATGATGCATCCACACAGAATGATCTTCCTTATACGTTAAGCTGTGTGAAGACATCATTTCGAAATGTTGCATTTTCATTACTCCGAGCACATCACGGATGCTATAAAGCATCTCTGACTCGTACCCTTGCATCAGCAACAAAACTGAGATGGTCAGGGATGTAATTGGCTACAGATGTGCTACAGGAAGCACACATTTAAGCGCCTGTATGACTTGAATAATAACATCTGCCTTCATTAAACTCACTAAATTCTCAATGAATTTACTCGTGTGAATGGCAGATGATCAATGTTAGACCTCAGGTTGTCAGTCAGTCTGTTCCTCTCTGCAGTATTCCACTCAGCCAGCCACATGACAGCGCGCCCATATCGTTAAGGCTAAGAGCCACGAGCGGGCGGCCCACAAACAGCTTCCCCAGCCTTCACAGGCATCTGACGCTACTGGAGTTTGAGGCTGGTCCTACTGGAGAACAGCTGTCTGCAATGACCCAGAGAGACTGGAAATTGAGCTTTAAGAAAGGGAAAAAAAGCATTTTTTCGCTGGCACGATCTCCAGGAAACAGAGAAGTTGGAAGATTGTTCCAAAAACACCATCTGGTCTCCACTTTGAACTAACCGATCAAAAGCTGTCGGCCAACTATAACACCACCCTCCCCAATTCATCCTGTTGTTTTCACAGAAGCTCCGATCAGTCCTACGATTCCCCTTTTCCTCTCTTCATCCGTTCCTCCTCCTTTCTTTCTCTCTCGCTCTCTCTCCCTTGCTAGTACTCTCTTGACAAATGTTGGGAATTAACAGTCTTGCATATTGATGTGCCGTCGCATCATGCCTCGAATGCCCTCGCTCAGCTACTCATGCATTTATACATCATAGCAGCAAATGGACTTTATTAAGTAGATGTCTGTCATATCTAAAAGGTCAGTGGTTAGACAAGCTACAGTCCCTTATTCACACCCAGGGCACTGCTGATAGACTTTTGACAGCTGTTGCTCCCATGGCTGTCTTCGCTTCTGGCTTAGGGGATATGGAGCTATCCAGGAAGTTACTGGTGTAACTTATAGATGTCCTCACGACATTACCACTTGCTGAGAGAAAGTGGGGGGATTTTTGGGGGTCAGTTCAATCATTTGAAAAGAACATTAATTTGTAGCCGGGGAGACGGTAATGAGCATTTGTGTCCTTAGAAGTCTCTTGGCGGCCAGAAAGAGGTTGGCATAGTTAAAAAGGACAGTTCAGGAATATTTTTAGTGAAAATGGTTTCTGAATTAGCTGCTACATCACTGTGTCTATCAGCATAGACACATCCGTCAGATCTCGCTTGCTTTCTTTTTATGTATGCCTCCCTCTGTACTCTTGCAGATTCTTGCTGAATTTTATTACCACCTCCACCACTGCCACGTCTGTCATTTTACCCCTGAGGTCCCCTCTGCCCACAGTTTAGTCCACGCAGTTAACAGCTTGCGTTGTTAAGAAAAAAAATGTACTGGGCAGCTAACACTATTGCTCGAGGCATGGATGGCTTTCTTGTTTTATTAGGACATACACCCATGTGCACTTTCATAGGCATGCAAAACCCCTCGAATGTCTGCCTTCACTCACAAACATGTAGACGCACACGATTCACCGCTCGGTACCTGGGGGAGGGCGGCTGGTTGACTGTGGCCTTCGGTCGTTCCAGCCGCAGTATTGTTGTTTTCTTTATTGGCCCAGCGAGAACCGGCACAGGTGGAGCTCACGGATTTGAAGAGCTCATGGTAGAGTAGTTGGTGGGGGTTTGGAGGTGGGGTGGGGGTGGGAGGGGGACTGTCCTGGAGGGAAATGAGTCTGCTGATGGGGAATATGGTGTGCGAGTAGGAAGGAATATGACACCTGGACCACCCCCCCCTCTCTGGGTTTTTGTGGCAGCTGAGCCAGCCTAGAGCATCTGCACAGCCACAGGGTAAAAAGCACTTTTCCTACACTTCATGCCCACACACACACACACACACACACACACACACAGTCTTACAAAATCATGCTTCATAACTATACACAGAGTTGTTTGGCTTCATTTCAGTGGTGTTTGGGTGTTTCTTTAATTCTGTGTGGAATCTCTTTGCCGACCACACTGCTCTTCATCCACATCCAAACACAGTTCCTGCTTGGTGCTTTAGTTTTTTTTTTTTGTTTTTTTTTTTAACATAGAGCAGCTATACCTTTTGAAACAGATGGTTACACCAGCAACAAACTCAGATCCAACACTTTTCCCTGGTGGCTACTGCCTTACCAGTATTCCACTAGTATCCCATAAAAAAGTGCTTCCACGTAACACCATGTCTTAGATTACATTTGGTTTTACTAACTTAAAGTGAAGGGATAAAAATAGTTGTAATCCAAAACACTTTGTTCACCTGATTCACCAATAATAACAGTAATACACTTGAACAACTGGTTATTTTTGTATTAAATGATCATTTTCTCTGACTTTGTTCAACACTGAACAAAATGTACCCAGCATAATTACAAAAAACCCTGACGAATAGCGTTGCCTGCTTGAATTCCCGTGTGTGAAACGGTGAGGTAAATAGCTGCTTGCTTCACATGGGACGGGTTTGATATGGAAATGATCGCGCATCTTCAAAAAGAATCCCACCTTTGTCAATTAGGGCAAATTAAGTTGTTTATTAATTTTGCATAATGTGAATATTTTTAATTGTAACACCCGTTTTCATTGTACCATATAACGTTATTTTAATTGCAGCGTATTGCACTGTGGACTATTCACTGTGTGCAAATTGCCGTGAGCCGAAACTCATTATCAAGTCAAGTTTTCCTTTGATTTGCTCCTTAGAATGAATATTTAAGATTAAAAATAGCATGTTATCCCCCCACACCTGTGTAATACACTACAGCGTTACTTAACGACAGCGCCTGGTCTTCTCGTGAGCTGTATGAATATTAGCGGTCTTTGGGGACAACACCAACCCCAGCATTAACCTCACTAATTCTACACAATGAAAATATGTCAGTGAGGGAACAAAGTAATTAAAAATCATTCTAATTGACACACATCAAAGTCTATTTACATTTTTCCCTAAAAATAAAGGGTTAGGATAAAGTTGGGGTTAGTGTTACCACCTGTGATGAACTACACCTCACAGGGTTCAAATATGGCTTCAAAATTAGAGGACTTTTAGCTTATGTAGGAGAAAAATCTACAACAAACTATGCCGACTTTTCACAACTGCTTTAACTGTCACTGCAGTGTATTTTAAGATCATCAGATTTAAATGACTTTCATCTGTTGCTTTTATTTTGGAGCATTTTACTTCTGGTTAGAGTTGGGTTAGTGAGTGAAGGGTAGGGTAGGGTTAGGGTTAGGGTAGCAGTTCACGCGAACATAACCCGGGCAAACAGGCTCTGGTGTCCTAGGTTATGTCGTAATGTATTTGCTACAAGGTCATTTTTTCAGTCAGCGGTATTCTGCCACTGTATTAGTAGTCACTTAACTCGGCTGGAAATAGAGAAAACTTTATTTTGGCGCCCGTTCATTTCCAGTGACCAGCGATTATTTCACTCATAGTCAGAGAATGTCATTGATTTTCATTGGTTTGGGGTTGCCACATTGATGAAAATCATTTCCTGTGCGTATGCACACTTCCTGCTTAAGTAGCTAGCAGTTGTGGCTAATAAAAGAATATTAACGTTAGCATGGGAGCTAGGCAGCAAACAGCGTTGGTCCTGACTGTCTGAATGTTAATAATCTAAAAATCTAAAAAAAAGTTTCCGGTAAAGTCCCTGAGTGAAGCAGAGTCCACCAGCAACTAGACAGAAACAGTGGCAGCCAACCTTAGAAGCCCCATCTGTTTAGCAACACAAATATGGTGCCAAGAATAGAAATACCTCACAAACAGGTATATGTAATACCTACACATACCTGTTTATGTATATGTTTTTCTCTGTTTATTTTATTTTATACATGTTTTACACTATGTCAGATAACTTGAAAATACTGATGTTATTGTACTTTATTTTAAAAAAGAAACTATAACTCTTTCAACCCTAGTATTTTTGTCTTTTTCTCCTATCGTGGTATCAAACACAATGTCATGTGTTTTTTTGTGGGGGTTTTTTTCTTTTCTTTTTTTTGGGATCAGTTTGAGTTTGAAATTCTAGCATTGTGTCAACCCTGCAGCTAAATCAGTTTTTGGGCAAATCGGTGTCCTTCTAAATAAAATTAATTAGTCCGTGTTGTCATGAACCCGACTGCACAACCAGGACAAAAAGAAGAAAAAAAAACCAGATGCACACAGAAGCCAATTAAAAACTTGTTTGTTTTAAATTAACGAAACAAAGAACAATCTTAAACCAACCATGGTCTGTGTGGCCAGTATGATGAGTGGTGTAAGTGAGTGCATGAGTGATGAAATGGTGTATGCGGTGTTGCATGTTAGTGCAAGAAAGCAAACCATAATCCAAAAAGGTGCCTGAGGGAGCCACATAGCAACTAAGCTCTAAGGATGTTTTTAGAGCACTGGCCCACTGAGCCCAGGTACTGCCAGCCTTACTGGTTGGAAACAAGCCACAGCCCCTCTCAGCACCTGCCACACCAACAAGCTGGAAGGAAAGCAGGGTAGAGCGGCTCGTCTTGTATTTTGAGGTTGCATGTTTTCTCTCACTATTCATGAGGGTATTTTGTCTCCTTTGCAAAATTAGACATAATTTTCACTTTTCTTGCTGAGTCTTTTTCAGCCGCAAACAGTGTCGACAACAAAGTGTTTGTCTCAGGTTTACAGTTCACTGCAGCATGTTTGAGGAGGCTGCCAGTTCGGTAATTGGTTGTCTTTGTGTCTCTATGTTTTTATAGATCTCCCACTTGTAAATCTCTCGGTGGAGCCTCAGCCTGTTCTGGAGGGCAACCTCGTAAAATTCCACTGCTCCGCAAAGGCCAACCCTCCTGTCACACACTACAGGTGAGATCATTAAAAAGTACGAAAAACAAGTCACGAACGCTCAAACCGTGATAATATAGTGTACAAGAACAAAGCACTGCGGTAAACTTTAAATGACGTCTTTTCTAATTAATGTTGCGAGCGGATGATACATTTTCACGCAGTCGGAATTAACGCTTCATTATTGATCACATTCATCATTGTCAGGCAGCTCCTTATGATGTCATGACACCATTATATGTGCGCGCACTTTAAAACGAAGAGAGGAAAAAGGAACGTTACGCTGAAAATACACCTTAGAAACCTTCATGTTTTACTGAGCCCCAATAAACCAGTGCAGGGCTTTGTTGTAGAGCTGTTAGCTTTATGATCATATCATCTCCTTTGAACTTGAAATGTCCCACAGTGTTTTCGTGCGGTGCCTGTACATAATTTTTATTTTCATTGTATTTTTAAATGAGTCACATGTTTGAAAGATTGGATATCATTATGTCGCTTGGATTCAGTGTTTTATTGTGAGGGTCGCAGCAAGATGTGTCACAAGACGTAGTAATTTCACTGACTCGCTCAGAGGAAGGTTAAATCATCACATTAGAATAGAATAAAGAGCAATGTTAACGGATCAGAAGGAGAGGACGCCTCATCGCGAGGCAGACTTTAATTTGATTAGAAAGGAAACGCAAGTTTCTTACAGATTAAGGTTTTTAAGCTGGGTCCAGACAGATCCCAGACCCAGCTTATCTTTTGTTGTCACCACTATGAAGTGACGTGACGGCTGCTTCTGAGCGGTGAGAGGCCTCAGACATATTTGTGTGTTTGCATGCATTATTGCCTTTAAAAGGGACAAAGAGTGCAGATTGGAGAAATGTGTGTGTCTGTGTAAGAATGCAAAGGTTCTTCAGCAGCCCAGTGCAGCGAAAGAGACAGATTAGGGTGCCGCTGAAAACCACTTGAATGGCTTGGAGACTGATAACATCGCCGGGGCCCGTATATGCTTCCTTTCATCTTCGGGAAGTTTGCTGACAGTTTTCAGGACATGTTTTCAGTTTCAGTTGTTATGTCAAGGTTGTTGACAAAAATCCCTTTCAGTTCATTTTATCTAAAGTACCAAGAGCCAAAAAATGTCCAAAATGTCATGGGATTTCACCATTTTTGAAGCCGCTGTTCAAATAAGAAGCGTTTGGAGAACCCCCCCCCTTTCTTTTTTATTATACTGCAACTATACAAGCTTAGAAGGCTCTATACTGTGTTTACTTCAAATCTGTTCTGTGTATTTGTCAGACATACACATTTCGTGCTTCAGCTAAACCAACAAATCTTTTTTCTTTTCTTCTTTTTTTTTTTTAAAGTACTACTGCCAGACAGAGTATTGATAAAATAAATAAATAAATCTGCAAACCACCAGATTACATTAGAGTGCATTAAAATGAGGGTAAAGTTTGTTTGAGTTTCTATTTGAACCCATATATTAGTGGCCACACAACCTCTACTAACCCGGCACGTTTAATATCAAAGTGAAATTCAGAAACAATTCATTTCTAATGCGCTGCTTTACCTCAGCAGTTGCCCTCTTTGTCTATTAAACCTTGGCTCATTCTCAGTTGTACGTGTTAGCCTGTGTTTATTTATTTTTTTCTTACACCAGTAATTGTAATGGCACAAGAAAGTGGACATTAATTATTCTGATAAAGCCTTTGCACAGCCTTCTAGAAGTGTAATACTGAAGTGATTTGTCAAGAGATGGTTTTCTGTGTGGGAGGTTTTTAAAACCCGGCAAAAAATAAATGGAGTGAAATCGATAGCAAAGGGAATTGGCTGGCTCAGAATCTTGTAATGGTACTGGGAAATGAAATGGATGTACAACATACTCACAGGTGGCAAAACAGAGATGTTGCCTTTTGATGGATCCTGCCCTTTTGAAAAAGAAAAGGGGAGGAAGGGCAGTGATATTGTGGAAAACAAGGTTTGTATTTGATTGTGTAGGTGCACGGCAGAGACAGAACGTCTATCTTACCTGCAAAAGGGATTTCACCTCTATTGTTATAAGACTGGATCAATGCGAGAGCCAGACTTCTCCCCAGGGTATCGGGAGCTAAAATTCAATGGCAGTTGAGACAACTTTTGCTTCTAGTTTGACAAACTAAAAAATGAAAAATGCTTCAGAAGCTATGCTTAAAGCTAGAGAGAAAAGAGACTAAAACTGCCATATCCCCTCATTTAAATCTTTTTTCCTTTCTTTCTCCTCTCCCCGGTGTTATTGGCACAATCCACAGTGGGATTTAGAAACCATAATCAGACTAATAATTGCCATTATTTAAAATTTTACTCTCTGACAGTTACATAGTTTCATAGTCTCTCATTCAGATTTATCTGCAATTTGTGCAAGCACTTTAGGACTTCCATGGACCGTTGCCGTTCAGGTCACGGTAGACTGAGAAATTTTGGGTATCATATCGCTTGCCTGATAGGCTTTGACTAGGGAGAGACCCTCACAAATTTCCCCTCTAGAGAACAATATCACAGAGGAGAGCAGGAAGCTGGTCAAGCAGTGTGGGGCCATTATTCAGTACTAATACACTCTGTCTACCCCAGATCAGATATAGTACAAGGACACAAGAGTTCTTAGACGGATGGCTTCTTTTCCATTCCCGGGAGTGCCATCCATTCCCAGTGTGCACTGCACCACTTTGCCATCCTCCAGTTCAATAGACTCCTGAGACACAGACCCAAGATAGTGGGGGCACTAGTCAAAGGGACGGTGCATCCTACTGTCCATACAACCTCTTGTGCTTATACATAGCAATTGTAATAAGACATCTTTCCATACCTGAAATGGTTGAACTTGTGCCAGATCACAGTTCAAGATCAAAGAGGGAAGATGGGGACTTTGTATAGAGGTTAGGGTGTTGGAAGTGAAGATAAACGCAATGCTCAAAAGAATGAAATAAGAGTAACAGGCATGTGTTTCCGTTGGCAGTCAGGGAATCAGCATACTCCAGGAGGGGAAGACGAGTGGGTTGGAACATCTTCATTACTGTTTATAATGGTTGGGAGAGATAACTGGCAAACATCAGAATCACGCAGCTAGCACACAAGGTTTCCTCAGATCCAAACAAGAAGCCACCAGAGAGAAGAGAAAGAATAACAAACAAAGCAAATCAGGTCCCTCATCTGCCGATACAGCATAGCTGTGCACAGAGCAACAACAACACTTAAGCGCTGTTGTTGTTGCTACTGCTGGATGGATTGATTGCATGGCTTACGCTGCTGTGACCATACCCAAAATCAATACAAACTTGGGACGTGGCTAATTTTTACATTTGTCATAATCCTCAGCCGTGCACATTGTTGTGCAGGGGGGCTATGTGAACGAATAAAATTCTTCAACAATAATTTTATTTCATCAAAAGAAAAGAAAAGAAAAACTTTTGTGTACAAAAATGCATTAAAAAAATAATTGTCTCTGTAATTCAGAGCATATTTGCAAACGCAGTCAAGGTGAGGGAAGCAAAACAATATCAACCAAAAAAAGCTCAAACTAAACTAAACAG
>VURO01033720.1:3847-42462 GCA_015108175.1 Pelvicachromis taeniatus | reverse complement strand
TATAAACCAAAAAGAAAAAAAAAAAACAGAAAAAACAAAATCAACACTTGAAGAAAGAGAGAACAAAGAAAGACAGAGAAGGGAAGTCAAAACCAACAAGATGAATGCAACTGCAAACATAACGGCGCTCAGTAAAAGGGCTGAAGGGGGGAAAGAGCGAAAAAGAAAATAAGAAGGAAAGGAAAAAAGGAGAATAAGAGTTTTCAAAGTTTAAAGGTCATCATCCAATCTGATACAACAAAACATTTTTTTTTAAGAGAACAAAATGCACTGATCTCTGGGGAGGGTGGGGGCAAGCAGGCCACATCAAATGGAGCATAGTGCAATGTGCCTGTCAACCACAAACACACGCACACACAGAATGACAAACCCAAACAGAGCATGGCTTGAGTTTGCTCCCATCTAGAGGATGCCAAGTTGCTCTCTGATGAGAGGAGAGCAGCCAATCAGTATTGGACAAACTTCAACACAAAGCTGAGCTCAACTAATTTTATCTTCTGATAGATCGGCTCATTTAAGAGTCCAATGCTAATATATTAGCATCATCTTCATTAGAAATTGTAACTTCAGTCATCACTCCAAAGTCAATTAGAGTGACATTAAGTTCTAGATGCATGCACATCCCAAAGATTTTGGTATTGTTCTCCTTTTAAAACAACTGATATGTTAAACGTAAAATATGTGATTCTTATAGCTGGGATCTTTGCCAATACCCTCGCAAATTTGTACCGAGCCTATCTCTGCTTTTTTGGCATTTTACACAGAGGAAATACTTCACACACAACAGCCAAACTCTGGTGAGGCTCTGGCATTTTGTCATTCACAGGCAAGGCAAAAAGAGGAGGATGAGGAGGAGTGGTGTGGAGGAGGGACCAGAGAGCAGCCTCAGTTCAGGCATGGCAGCATACTTTAGGAGAAAGGAGCTGGCCGACATGCAGTCCAGAGAGGGCCAGTGGTGCAGATTCTACTTTTAACTGTATTTGAAGATTTAATACTCATACAGTTGTGAGTGATACACTCTTGTGAGGAACACAGACACCTCAAACTACAATGTTGCTACCAGAAATTAAATATGATATAATCCTTATAAGGCTCTAATTTTTTAAAACTGTCCTCCTCCTGTTCATTATCACTATCCCTGGCAGGAAATTTACCAAACTACTGGACATTTTATGGATGGATCTAGAGACTGTATATAAAAGATAAAACCTGGTAGTCTTGGACCGGGCTTAATGACACGGTGGCCATGTGCAATGAGTTTGTTGCCTGTAACGTGGTTGCTAGACTGGTCAGTTGCTGCCTTTGGAGCAACTTTGGTGCGTCAAGATGGTAACAGAACGGCAAAAGGATGGAGTCATTGTGCAATTTTTTTTTTTTTTTACAATTTAATGGGGTCAAGTTAGCAAATAATTGTAATCTAATTATAATAATACACCAAAAATTAATCAGAGGTGGCACAGTCAATCATTAGGTTTAGTATCTATGTAGATACTGACAGATTTGTGACTTATTAATGGTGTATTATTACAAATAAGACTGCATGCATTTGGTAATGTGACCTCATTTAATCACGATAGCTGACCGAGTCCATCTTGTTGCTGTTTTATCACCATCTTGACACACCTAACTTGCTTCGAAGACGGCAACTGCAAAGGCAATCTTGTGATGGTGCAGATCTGGGAGAAGATCCCCCAAGGACTCCATCCGTTGTCTTATTAGGAGCATGCCCCACCATTGTCAGGCATGGATACAAAGCACAAAGCAAACAAACAAACTGCTGAGTACCATTTTGAGCTGCTGCAAGAAAATAGCCTGCCTCATCATTTATTTTTATAGTGTCTTTGAATTCAACCCTCTTTAGCCTGATAATTTCCATATATTAATGTGCTATCCTTTTTTCCCCTAACACATTAGTCCTTATAAGTGTAGGTATCCAGTATGGCTATTTTCCTCCACTGAGATGTGCTGTGTTTTTAAAGTGTTCCTTAAATTTTTTGGAGAACAAATGTCCATTGACCTCATAGATCAATGAAGAAGACTGGCTTCAGAATTTACTCCCAGGAGCTACCTGAACTATTTTACATACGGTCCTTGCATGAGTGAAGTGTGTGATCAGGAACTTCAGAGAGCTTAAAGTTCCATCATCCAGAAAGCGCATGCACTGGGTTCAGGGTTAAGACTGGCCATGAGAGAGCAGGTGGCTGAGGAGCAACAAATGAATCGAGGGTGTGCACAGTCAATGAAGATGCAGGAGAAAGTTTTTGAGAGATAAATTACAAACCAACCGGATTCTACATATGCCAATATGTAGAAAGAGGAATGGGGAGGATTTTTTTTCATTTGGCAAGTTGTAGTAAAATGTGAGTGGGTGAAAGATATTTTGGGGGGGAGGAGGGGAGAAGGTAAGTGGGTGGGTTGGTGGATGTTGGTTGTGTGTTTTATTTGGTCATGGAACACACACCATCACCATTATCATCATCATCATCATCATCATCATCATCACAGGACCACCACCACATGTCATGGTGCAGCATGGATGGAGAACACGATGAAGGATTTCATAGTGCATTTTGATTGGATGGATTTTATCAGAGGAGGAGGGAGTGGGAGGGGCGTAGGGCGCCAACAGAGTAGAGAGGTTTAAAGAAAGCATGTGAAGAGATAGAAGAGGAAGACAGAATCAATATGGGTGTCATCACAAAAGCAGTGAAACACTTCAAGACAACAGCAGTTCATGTGGGAAAGAGTAAGTTCAGCCTCTCTTCTTTTCCAGCTTTCATTAACCAAAGTTCATTTATTTGAAGTCAAAGGCAAATCGCTGTTTCATATTTATTATTCTTTGACACTAGTAGAGTAGGTGTGCATGATTCACAGCGTATATAACCCTTCACTAACAGAGGCAAGCCACTAGAAGTCCTCTCCCTTTTGAACTTTCTTCTGATTTCCAGCTCCTGGCAAACAGGTTTGTACAGCAGGTGAGCAAAGCCGGCGCTCTCCACTCAAACATTTGGTGCATGGTGAAACTATGACAAACCAGACCCAGGATTCTTGAGCAGCTAGAATATGGGTTTGTGAGATTTGCAAAAAATTGCATGCTGCTTTTCTTAACACATTACAAAGCATCCCAACTATTTTGGTACTATGGTTGTATAAAAAAAAAGAAAATAAGAAACAACAGGATCCTTTTAAAACACTAAACGGAAGAATCCGGACATTTGCTTGAAGTGTTAGTATTTGTCCAGATCCTACAAATGTACAAAAAATAAACCAACCTCTGCATACATTAGAGTTTAGTCCTTATCTTGAAAATGTCCGGGATCCTCTTGCACTTACTGGCTTTTTGTGTCATTCTGTTTAGCAAATATGTTAAATCTTTAACAATGATCCAGATACAAAGCAAGCCAAGATGTTAAAGAGAAAAATAATGATCTGATTGTTTTTTTTTTCCCCTTTTCTTTCAGTACATATACAGCCAGCTCACTTACCCTAAACTAAAAGCTGTTTTTGGCTATGTTTGAAAAGTCACACCAGAAGTAAGCGTTAGCTATTATCAACGATCACGTTGACTTGCGGAGCCAATAACCAGAAGATCAACTGCTACCACCTGCCAGCATCCTGACAAATAAATCAGTCAGCTGTCTGAAACAATCAGTTCATTGTATAAAGTGGCATTGGTGTCAATTAACACAGCAGTCATGCACATGTGGCACCTCCAACATGGCCAGAGGGTGTTTTTAATCATCTGCAAACACTGTTAGACTGCAGTACTTAGCACAGTTACTGCTAATCTAGTCAGTGTGAATGAGAGAAAAGCCTGATGCCAAATTCAAGACATTGAGCAAAAATGATTCAATAGTTGGTCAGTGAAGAGAGGCTGAAACTCCTACTGAAGTACTGGTCTCATATCCACAGTTATATTCACTCATATCTACATACTATTACACATACAAGTACCAACAAACTCACAGGAAACATCAAGAGATTGCTCACTGAAGACAGGATCAAATTTAACTAGAAAAAACAGTGGTCTGTTCAACAGTTGCACCTTGATACAATGTTCAACATCTACCGTAGCTTCCATATTAGGAGGAGCGGCCAGTGACTGCCTTTTTTTCTTTAAGTCCCACTTTTGCATGTGTGCATCTACATGCAGTGAGGATACTTTTTTGGGTGGCAACTTACTGATCCAGATTAAGTACAGCTTACTTTTAATAAATGATCTCTGACAAGTCCAAAAATCAGTCCAACGCTATGTAAGAAGGCTAAGCCAGATTTATGGAAGTATTTCTCGTAGTCTAGCTTGATCCTTAATATCGACTATCTCTTGCATCTAAAATAATGTTAATTGTTCATGAATAAATTGCTTTAATACAGACCATGACTTAATAATTCGGTTTGTTAGTGGTTTCAGTGAGGGACTTGAGTAATGATTGACTCATTTTAAGGACTTCAGAGACGTCTCCAAAGGCCAGTCACCACACGGGCAAAAAAGCCGGCCTTTCCTCTGAGCCTCTTTTATATTGACAAATCATTCTCTATTGTTCATTTGGTCCAAACGCCGTACAGCACTTACCCCAAATTCTGTCACTAATATGTCAGTGATGCTTCCAAGGACAGACACAAAATCAAAAATGTTCCAGGCATCTCTGAAGTAATTCTGTCAGGAAAGAAAGACAACAAAATGAGAGATGTTTAAAGATCTGCATCTTTCACAACCTGAAGCCAGAAGGAGGTAAGGAGCCCCGATCCAATGGTGCTGATGTTACAGTAGAGACGGGACGAAAGGAGGCTGCTAGCGTGACTACTAGCATGACACGGTGCACTCTGCGTTTTTCCAGGGACAGGAAAAACATGATCTAGATCTGTCACCCAAAATAACCTGCTTTATGAATGACTAATAGGATGAAACATTGGTGCATATAGACTGGGTCAGTCTACATAAGGAAAGTGTGTGTTTTTCGTGTGCAGGTCCTTTTCATTGAGAGTCTCACCAGAGGGCCAAATGCTATGATCTTGAGCACTGATTCCAAGAAAAAGAAGGTGGTAAACACAATGTTGAGGTTCTTCAGGACATTATTGTAAACCATTGATGCACCTTCGAACTGCAGACACACACACAGACAGGAAAGGAATGAGAACAGCATTAGTGACACACAGATGCATTATACTTCACTCAGAGAGCGACTTCTACCTTCATCATGAGGACGACGGTGTTGAGCGCGATTAGAGCCATGATGCTATACTCGAAGGGCGGTGATACCACAAACTGCCACATACGATATTGGAAGCTCAGTTTGTTCTTTGGCATGTGGCGAGTCAGAGGCCTGGCATTGATGGCAAAATCTATACAGGCTCGCTGTATGAGGAGAAGAGAGGGGAGGTGTGTTACGGTTAATTTACTTTTGGCACAAGACGTCTGAAAAAGCACAAAGCATCTTTAATCTCTCTCCACACCTCATTTTTTTCTAAGCTGTAGTCCTCCATCATCTTATCCCCCTGTTCCTGGAAGGTGATGATGATGAGAGCCACAAAGATGTTTACAAAGAAGAAGGGGAAGACAACGAAGTACACCACGTAAAAGATGGACATTTCCATCCTGTAACCTGGGCTCGGGCCCTGATTCTCATAGGTGGAGTCCACTGAATGCTTCAACACCCTAAAAAAGAAAAGACAGAGGAAAAAACCTAAACAAAAATATACTGAAACATATATTATCATCCCTGGTAGCTCAGTTTTACTCATTCAGTTCATTTACATTTTATTTACATATGGCAGCACCAAAACTCACCAAGAGGAACTTCATATATTAATAATTATTGCTTAAGAGAAAACAAACTCCTTGTTTTTGTGTGCAGATGATCTTACCGAAATAATTTCAACTCTTGTAAAGTAAAAATTTTGCTGTCACAAAGTAAAATTTGTGTAGCACTAACAAATCTGACCTAGAGGATTTTTAACAAGTATTTGAGTGTGTTTTTGTGTGTGTGTTTGTAAACCACTCACTGTGGCCAACCCTCTCCAGTTGAGACGGTGAAGAGGGTGAGCAAGGCCCAAGCCACGTTGTCGTAGTGGAAATCGTACTTCTTCCACTCCCGCTTTTCAGCTTTAACTTCATCTTTCTCGTATACCAAGTACTCGCCCCTGGTGAGCACAAAATGTTTGTTTTTTTAAATAATATAAACACAAAAACATCATCCAATATGTAAAAATGTAAGTACACAAAAGCATCATAGATATATGTATACTCATACTTAAAAGTATATTTCTGCTTTGTTTATATTTGACATAACACAAAGTTAGCTTTTTGGTTGGTCCAGTGTTCATTAATGGCAATGGCAATAATTGATGCCTAGCAAACTCCTCTAGGTGGCAGTATAGCCACAAAACAATTTCAGTCTACAGACTGAAAAGACATTCAGACTGTAACATTTCTTTCTTGTTAACCAAATATCAACTCTACAGAGAATATTTGAATTCATGTGGGTCCGGAGAGTACTAGCATTCATCCAACATGTGAAAGATCCTCTAGTTCAAGACTGGGAGGAGTCACACATCCCTGGGAGGATTGCTCTAATTAGGATATTAAGTGCAAATATCAAATATGTGGATTCACCCACCGAGCCGACCCTTCCAAATGATGAAGCTCTCTCACTGTCTTCTCATTCATTTCTATGTGTTCGGCAATCTAACTGCGTTTTTTTTCTGAACCCACCTACAGTCGCGCTCAAACTCTTTGGATTCATCGGTGCAATGGAAGAAGCGACCTTTGAACAACTGAACGGCCACCACAGCAAAGATGAACATGAAGAGCATGTAGACAATCAGGATGTTCAACACATTCTTCAGAGAATTGACCACGCAGTCGAAGACAGCCTGCAGGGCAGAGATGGACACAATTACTAATGTAATGAAGCCGTTTGAAACTTCGTGGTAGATGGCAAAGACAATTTTTAGAGAAGATTTAAAAAATTCAATTCAATTTTATTTTATTTATATTGCGCCAAATCACAACAACAGTCGCCTCAAGTGATTTTATAGTGTAAGGTAAAGACACAGGTAGAGAGAAAACCCCAACAATCAAAAGACCCCTTTTGAGTAAGCACTTGGCAACAGTGGGATGGAAAAGCTCACTTTTAACAAGAAGGAACCTCCGGCAGAACCAGGCTCAGGCAGGGGCAGTCATGTGCCGCGGTTAAGGGTGATTAACTATAGTTAATTAAAACTAGGAAGTCTGTAAATCATCACAGTGTTTTTGCAGTTTGGGGTAACAAATTTCAGTTAGTTTCTGTTGTTTTTCCCTCTTTTGGACACATTTTCAGCAATTTTGTCACTTTGGGGAAATTCAGTGAGTATAATGTCATGTGGGACAATAAAAGTGATGCGCAAATGGCTCTACCTTTAACTTGGGGAGACGTTTGATGGTCTTAAGAGGTCGCAGCACCCTCAGCACACGAAGGGATTTGATTGTGCTGATGTCTTTACTTTTGTTATTCCCCCTAGAGTTCATCCAAGGAATAAAAACAAACAAACAAAACAACAATGTTAGCAATAAATCACAGCGCCAAGTGGAGAACTGATGGGATGAAACAAAGAGTTCTTCCAAACACTTGAAATTATTCAACAATCATATTTCATAAAGGGATGAGGTGGGGTGAGGGACATTTCCATAAACTTTAATTTATCTTTTAAACATAACTTCTGTGTTGAAAACTGAAACAAAAACACATGACACGGTGCTTGCAGTAGCCGTGTATAAAAATCATACACACATAACATTTGTGCGGACAATTGCATCTTCTGCAGGAAAAGAGAAACTTTGAAGTGCAAGTCACACATGAAACCGGTGGGAGAGAACGTGTTCGGTTGTCTGACCGTTTGGTTTCATGGACATCAAAAAGCATCGTGATCTTTTGTTAAAATCTTCACTATCATACCACAAGACATTCACTCATTCCATACAGACAGGCATCTCCCGGCAGAGTGCCCAGCCAAACCTCTTTCTTTCTTTTTCAGTCATGCGCTGTTAAGTTCTCCAGGAGAAATGGATGTTTCGATTTGGCAGCATGAAGCGTGAACTTTTAGTACTACATGGCTTACGGATTATTTTTCATATAATCCTGAATTTGTTAAGGTTTAATGGACTGACTCCGACATGTTTCACATAGCTTCCTTTATTTTAAAAACAGCTGTCTGTCGTGTTTTGGATTTCTCGAAAGAGACGAGGGCAGCAGACAGAGGCTATGTGAGACACTTTGGACATGTGACGTTGCTAGCAGAAGACAATATCACATGTTATAACACAAGCAAACACCAGGAGTGTTAAATGAGCCATGAAAGTGACCAGAGGAAATTATCTTGGGCTGAAAGTCAAATGTTTTCAGTCTTGTGTTTTAAAATGCTTGAAATTCATAGCTAAACATTCATTCATTCGTGTACACCATAATATCAATACCAGTGAAGAAAAAATTGAGGTGTCAAGGAACTAAATAGCTCAGTTGATCTTAACAATAAGTGGATGGGCCACTTTGGGTGACAAAAACCAGAGGCCAGAGGCACTGGAGGCTTGCCATGCCAGTGCAGAAAAGAGGTCATCCATCAAGAGGGAGCTCTTTAACTATGAACTCAGTTCCTGTGACAGAAAACATAAGACAATTCAATTCTTTGCTGATTGATTGAGTCGGAGCCTTGGCAGTTATTCGTGTCTGCACAATAGGGTTTGTGTGGGTGCGTGAGAGAGTGGGACTAAATCGATAATCAATAGGTATTCCACCTTTGAAGTTGACTAGAACTGAGGTCTCTCTATCCAGACAGCTTTAAAGTATTAGAGTAAAGCCAAGTAAGGCCAAAGGTGTTAGGAATGAACAACATCCCTGCACATACAGACACGCACAAGATCTCACACACATGCACACTAGCATAATAGCAGAGGCAACAGTCCTTATAGCTTCACGACTGACATATGAATAAACTGTTTTGGTATTCTGCCAAGTAAAATGATGTACGACAGAAAGGGGAGCTCGTTACAAAGGAAATTAAAGGTGAATATAGTTAAACCCCTGTGATCTGTGAAGGACTATAAAGTCTCATCTTAAGGCAGACGATTCTCACGTAAAAATATCACAAAACACTTTATTGTATTGCATTTCACTCTGGGATTATCTATCACATTATCGATCGATAGAAAGTTGCCTAATTTAGCCATCTATAGTAATAACCTGTATTTCACCTTCATCTGTGTAGCAACACAAACACAACCACACAAGTAGAGTGTTGTGCATTTTCTACGTAGGAATATTTCTGAGTGACAATACAAAAGATACCAGACTCAACACAATGGGTTTTCCTGATCAAAAGATGGGTAAGAGCCAGGCATGTCGTTTTTTCTTTGTTAAACCACAGAATGCACTTGCTCAGAAGTGTTTGTAAGATATAGAACAATAACTTTTCCTGTGGGAGCTGCAAATTTTGCAAAACATCTGGTTTTCTTTTTATAAACTGGCAGAATAAAATGAAGACAACACTGAAGTGCCAATTTTGAGATACTGATACCGATATTAGGCGTGTTCAAAAGTCAATATATTGGCGGATATTGTTTACTTATTTCAGGCACATGAAACACAAACACATTTCCCTAACATTTTTATGTAAAGCTATGTACAGTCGTGGATCTCTTGTTTATGACTCTGCTTCGATCAGGTGGTTGTTGTGTTTGTGGCATTCCAAACACCTCCGTTGCCAACAGAGAAGTTGCAGAGTGCCATCTGGTGGATAAACAATGCAACAAACAGTATAAAACATGGATGCAGCTTCCAGGTGAAAAACAAAAGATGTTAATGCGACATTTAATCTGAAGGCCACCAGGTTGCAAAAGACTTCCAGTTGCACAGAAGGACTTCTGATCTTTGTATAGACTTTCCTGCTGATGGCAGAAACGCCCATCTTGAGGCTTCAAATACAATGGCCGATGTAATGGTAGCTACATCCATCTTTTATAGACTTAACACTGATGACTTGGTTAAAAAGGGTGTTTGTCCCATCTCTTCTTTACATTAGCTTTCATTTACTTATTTTTAGTACTTTAGTACCGCCACTTGGGGCTGGCTCCTAAAGTGAGTTAATTGCTAAAAGTGTAGAGCAGAAGTATTTATGGTTGCACCCTGTTACAAAAAGTAGTTTTCACTTGTATAGAAAGTTATTTTTTGATATTATCTTTATATGTTTCCACAGTTTAAAAAAAAGTGAATTAACAAAAAACTTTCTGCTTTATAATTACACCAGCTGTTTTTATGAGAGTCATGCTGACAGTATTCTTTCATTATTACAACAACATTTCTTTATCAGGTAGAAAAAATTAGACATAATGTTGAAACTGCACTTCATTTTTTATATTAAGATAGCTTGGGGATTCAACTTCTTTACACAAACAGAAAGCGGAATTTCTTCAGTTCGGTCTACTTGGGATCAAAGTCTGCTTAATGTGGCCCATGATGTAAAATGAGTTTGACATCTCTGCCATATAGTTTGTAGATGTACCTTGGGATCAAAATTCATAGCCTTATTTGATAGCATTATAATTTTGTCTACATGTAGTCACTTCTGGCACAAAAAAATAAGATTGTTGAGAACAACATGTCAAGGCTTCAAGGTGTTAATTCAAAAACCTATGGATGACATCATGATGGCGATGTCTAAGGTAAAAAACAAAAAACGTGCTGTTGGAATTTGGCTAAAAGGAAAAACATAAATTCTAGGAATTGAGGTTAGAATATAGGCCAATCACAGGGAAGGGCACTCACAAACACGCACATGCACGCACAAAGGTTTTATAGCCTCCTTTAGAAACAGCTTACAAAAGACAGCGTGGGTGGGGTGTCACTTTGATATTATTGTTCTGGTAATTATAAGTTGTGCGTTCATTAAACAAGGTGTTGGAGCTTTTTTCAGTTAAAAAGTGAGCTAGAAATCAATAAGTCAAATCTACTTCGGAGTTTAGATGGTTTCCTGTGGTTTATGGACACAGCGGTGGAGACAACAACATGTGGAAATGATACGGCGAGAATGAGTATGGACAACAAGAACAATAAAGAAAGAAAGAGAGAGAAGCCAATTTGATCCGGTGGTGGAGAAAAGAAGACAGCAGGATAGAGTAGGACAGAGGAAGGACTTTACCCGCTGACGCTCCTGTTGAGTTTCCCCGAAGGTGGAGACAGCAAGAGTCAGGGACAGCGACAGAAAGAAAGACAGAGACAGAAGAAGAGAAAGAAAGGAAGGGGGGAGGGAAGGGAAAAAAGACATAGAAAGACACACACACGCACGCACGCGCGCGCACGCACGCACGCACGCACGCACGCACGCACGCACACACACACACACACACACACACACACACACACACACACACACAGAGGCCAACAAAGACAGACACAAGAGAGAGGGGGTTTGGTAGAAACAGGAAAAAGTACATCCACATGAGAGACAGACAAAAAAAGGACAGCAAGATGGGCAGACCTGTATACCCAATTAGAAATACACTCCCTCCACCCATCGACACACACACGC
Source organism: Pelvicachromis taeniatus (assembly GCA_015108175.1). Classification (NCBI taxonomy): domain Eukaryota; kingdom Metazoa; phylum Chordata; class Actinopteri; order Cichliformes; family Cichlidae; genus Pelvicachromis; species Pelvicachromis taeniatus. Next base: position 30,903 of record VURO01033720.1, on the reverse strand, counting down.
ATGCACACACAAACACACACAGATTATTCCTTTCCGTGCCCATCTCTTATCTCCATAAAATAACCGAATGGGATACCGAAATACCTGTCAGCTAGACAATCACCCAAAGGTTTAGTGTAACTTATCAGAAATACACTACACTTAATGACTAAAGGAATCACTAATCATATATTACTTATGATTCTTAATGGAATATGTACATAGGCATACAGAAGCCCATTTTCAGTAACCACCACTCCGTTTTTCCAGCGACACATTGCATTACCTAATGCAAATTCCATCCATCTAATTTCTTATCCATGTGTCCAACCCTAATGTAAGCTTATTATATTAAAATGATTATTGATCTGAATATTTATTGAGCCAAAAACCACTTTACATTTGGCTCCTTGGGTCTCTGTAGCATGTTGTTGGCTTAAATATAGCCTTAGATTTTCACCTTGAAAAAAACCCAAACATTTCTAGTAAAAAAAGATTTAAAAAGAAAGTCTGCAACATTGTGTACTACTTCTTAAAAAAAAAACAACAACTGGTGGAGTTCTGTGAAGGATGCACTACAGGCTGTCACATGAAAACTTTTCATACCTTTTTTTGGCAATACTGTTCATTTCTTTGAAAAACAAAAACTTTTACAATTGTCATTTTCTGTCATTTTGAAACAGTTAAAATCAGCACAAACGTTTTCAGTGCTGAGCAAACTGGAAAATGATTTCTAATGATCGGTCTTTTGAAAAAGATTGTATTGATATTTACACTTCAATATGTAAATATCAATACAATCTTGATATTGTATCAATCACACAAGCTGCTTTACTTTATTTAGCTTAAATTAACGTAATTTAACTGAGCTCCTTTTCCAACCTTCCTGAGCGTCCAGGGAACACACTGGCACAGTGCTCTAATCATTCTTTTAAAATGAGCTGTATGGCTGTATGTAGATACTCCCTTAAAAAGGATAAATAATTTATGGTAAATACATTCCCTCACATTTTATATTTAGCTGTTTATCAAGTGGTCTTGAGAAATATCTTTCCAGGCTTTCTGAAGAGTTCATAAAGTTTTTATTTGACATTGGCTCCTTTTTTTAAAACTTGATTTTAAGTCCAGTCCTTGTAGCTGACCGGTCTCAGAAGATGTTTTGGGGTTTTAAAGGCACTTAACACTGACTATGAGTTATTCACAGATAAAAACAGCACCTAACGCAAGGAACAAACCAGTGCTGTGTTTACACAATTTTAAAATCATTTGTTCACATTTCTGCAGCAGAAGCTACTAAAATAAGCCAAAAATAACACAATTTGACATGGAAACAGGAAGAAAAGCCAGAGGTATGCTAAATCACACAAGAACTGGACTGAAAATCGTCTTTTCGAGTGATGAATCTGAATTGAGACATCTACTTTATTGAAGCAGTCTGGCATCATCGTGATAGAAAATAGAAAAAAGGCAGCCAACATTCAACCAGGAGCTTCGAAATGTCCTTTATGTCCTCAACCTGTTTCTAAAGACTACTTAAATGTAATAATATATCATGATAATTCATGTCTATGAATATAATAATAATAAGAAGAATTATTTATATTATATACACATATAGTAAATAATATAATATTATGCTAATGTAATACAAGCACATAATATTATGCTTTTATATATTTTAAAACATTCTGGCTCATGCTTGACAAACAGCATGAATCCAATCAAAACAGGGACTGTGTAATTTATTAAATGATACTATAACTCTTGAGAGTAGATTCTCTGATGTAACATGACATATAATGTTAAAGATTTACATTTTAAAATAAAATATAATAACATAGTTTTGTTGAGCCTCTTCATGCCTCCTTACGTTCTAGTAATGTACCTTTTATTCCATCAGAGCTGCTTTACTCTCAGGTACCTCATTGAGCTCTGCAGTTATAATAAGAGCACTTCTGTGAATCAGGCCCCTTGCTGAAACTCTAGACGTGCAAATCTTCCCTCCCTCCTGGCTGTCCTATGCAGTGGCCTGCTGCTGTGCTAGCATCTCTATGAAGAATTACCTTCACGGCTGGAGGAGGAAACTCAATTGCTGCATCCATTTACACCAATTCTTATCTTATCACACCATAATGATCAATTAGACCAGGCCTACAGCACAAATTACCCTCATTAGATCTGCAATCAAATCTAGTGGGATTTTATCAAAGCTTGCTTTGCATGCACATCTACACAGGAGAAGAGAAAGGCGTTAAATCTTTCCAAGTGGCCGGTTCCAGGTTTTCTTGACATGTTAGAGTGCATAGGTATATACTTAGGACATCCATCATGAGCGCACACTCAAGAAACCAGGATTTGTGTGTACTGTTCCATACACACACACCGTCAATGGGAGAGGAAAGACACTTTCACAGTGTACTGTGAGTGCATGCAGATTTCACTAATGACACTGTATCATTCAGCATTTATTTTGGAGAATGAAAGGTGCCAGAAGCGTGGTTGTTGTGTTCAAAACCCATAAAAATTCGAAGCCATTGTACTGCGACCATGCTAAAAAACCCTCTGTACAATGGTTCTGTGATGTACCTGTTTTTAAAGAATGTCATGCTTCAAAGTGGAATTACACAGGTGGGAGTGAAACCTTCGCCCCTTAAGTAAAAATGCCTGGTAGCTCAGCCCTGAAGCAGATGGTAGGATTGGGGAGGCAAAGGAGAAAACTACAAAGAGGGCGGAGAAAGGAGGCGAATGTGTGTGGGGCAAGGAGGAAGGGTGATTCAAGAAGTAAATAAGGGGAGGAGGCAGCTGTAGAAGTGGATAGGAGTGGGGAGGAAGACCAGTGCAGGGGAGCAGGAGGCATCTTCTTTTCAGTGGCGAGTCATGCTGGGGAGGGTGCAGCAGTGGACTGACTTTTTAACTTGCCATTACAAATCTATTATCCATCTGAAACGATTGGACAGTTTCTTACTAAATTGGTGGAAAATTGTCAGCTTATACTATTTATATTTGTGTGTATCCTTGCCCATCCACAATAATCTAAAAACCAGGTACTATAACTGGTGCTGGATGGGTGCTTTTAAGTGTAAAAACCAATTAAAATCATAACCAATTACATATAAAAGCATTACTATTTTAATGACTATTAATATTAATTTTTTTGTTGAAATCTTTACAAATTAACTGAGAACACCGTTTTTTACAGTATCTGAAATATAACACAGCTGCAGTGCTTCACCAACAGTGCGACAAGTTCAATTTATGCAGTCATGCCTTAAATTTTATAAATTTGTGTTCATTCAACCTTCAGCTACGCTATAACCTATTAACTAATACCATGTTGCCTTGTCTTTGTCCTGCTAAAATAAGGGAAGGATACAGGACCTTAGGGAGACCTGTGATGTTTGTTAGCTGTGGATCTTTAGTGAGTTTGTTGGAAATTTGGAAGCCAGATCAATGCTTCTGGCTTTTTACAGACACATTTTTGGGCAGTTTTTTCCCCACGTTATTCACTTTACCTGTTAGCTCATTACATTTTGTGGCTGATTGAAGTGTATGAATGATTGTACATATCTGAGCTGGAGACAGGTTTTGTGATGATTTAGAAAACAAGCAAGTAACTAGTGACATTGGCTGACAATTCTACTTTCTGTATATCGTGAATATAATATTTGGTATATGACTATAAAACTAAATTGCTAGTAACAGAAATTCTGTGTCTTCAGACTCAATACAAAGTGTCACAGGTTTTGGCATTAAGATCAGACGTGATTAAGTGCCAAGCATTAATCAATGGATTACAGGATATGGTAACAGCTAGCATTGAATTTAATCTATAACAATGTTAGACCATATGGCTATTCTGTATCTATATCAATAATCTAAATCCACAAAATAATAATTTAATACAACAAAAAAGCTTTAGTACTCTCATTAAGTATAGCTCATGCCATCGTTTTAGGGTTGGCAGGATGCTAGAATTTCAAATTGAAAATACCAATACTCAGGAAAATACTTCATACTATTTTCGATACAACTGCAAAAAGAAATGACAAAAAATTAAGGTTAATTAATTAAGGTTAGAACAATACATTACAATGCAAACAGTATCAGAGGACTGATAACAACCACTGTTTATTTCCAAAATTTTAAAATTTTGCTTTATCAGTAGCTATAGCCACTAGCTGCTACCTTAACATTAACAGTCACCCAAGCCTTTTGTCAATTCTCAAGTACGCGAGTCCGTACTCGTGTTCTCGCCAAGTCCCGCCTTTGTAAGTTCACACGGGAGTCAGAGGTCTGGAATTTTTACTGCCGTCCCCTCTTAATTTAACTTTGATTAATGTTATGAAGCTTAACTTTAATCTCAGCCAAACTGATTTACTCAGGAACAAATAAAACACTAAAATAAACCAAACATTAACATTTGGTTTATCTAAGAGACTTATATATCATAACCTGAGTAGCGAAAGAACCCGGGGGGTTTGAAAATGATGTGCCGGGAGTCCACTGTTCTTGCTGGGCTAGAGTGAGCCTCGACCTCCCGCTCAGCTATCAAGTTGGTGGGTAACAGACTTCTCCGAAAACGTCGGAGCACTTTTGCAAATATGTGATGTCTTGATAAATCGAGCAGATATTTGAAGTTTACACAGCTACATTCTCGCCTGAAAATGTCTTAAAAGTTTATTTTGTGACCCAGAAAGAGTAATATTTAAAAGGTTTTTAGCCACACTTCTCCACCATTGCTGCATTTGAGTTTTGGACGAAATGCATGCTGGGATATTTAGCACACACAAGTACGCATATTGAGACACAAGACCTGTCCCAAAACCTAGGCTCCATCCTTTGGAGGCCACATTTGTAGACAGGTTACGTCACAGTGAAGCGATGAAGGCTGTCCCAATTCGTAGACAAATGCGGCCAAGAAATGCGTCCTTCATTTTCCCGAATTTGAAGGATGGGTCGGGTGTATCCTTCATATCCCAGAATTCAGGCGAGAATGCAGCTGTGTAAACTTCAAATTTCTGCTCGATTTATCAAGACATTGCAAATCTGAACCGTCCCAATTCACAAGCCTCCCGCTTCCGGCCTTCTCGTCTGAAGACCAGGTCCTCCGAAGCATGCAGCCTAGGTTTTGGGACACAGCTACAGCTTTGGTATAGCTAAATATCCCAGCATGCATTTTGTCCAAAACTGAAATGCAGCAACGGCGGAGAAGTGCGGCTAAAAACCTTTTAAATATTACTCTTTCTGGGTCACAAAATAAACTTTTAAGATATTTTCAGGTGAGAATGTAACTGTGTAAACATCAAATATCTGCTCGATTTATCAAGACATCACATATTTGCAAAAGTGCTCCGACGTTTCCGGAGACGTGTGTTACCAACTAGCTAGATAGCTGACCGGGAGGTCGAAGCTCACTCTATCCCGACTAGAACAGTGGACCCCGGGCACATCGTTTTCAAACCCCACGCTTTTGCTACTCCGGTTATGATATACAAGTCTCTTAGATAACATCTAAATCGCAATGTTTGGTTTATTTCAGTGTTTTATTTGTTCCTGAGTAAATCGGTTTGGCTGATATTAAAGTGTAGCTTCATAACATATTAATCACAGTTAAATTAAGAGGGGACGGCAGTAAAAACTCCGGACCTGTGACATAGTCAAGTACGCTGCTGTTCCAATTGTACAAATCGCAAGTACGGACTTGCGTTGTCGGCAAGACCGGACATGCCGAGAACGCGAGTCCATACTCACGTACTCGAGAATTGAGAAACGGCTCTAGACTGGCTCTCTCACCTAAACTCTTCTTCTGCAGCTGCATTTGGAGTTACTTGACCTGACCAATGAAATTCAGAGGGTTGCCATCGAGGAGGAGGAGAACCAGGAGGTATCACCTGACACACAATGACCAGACTGACTTTAAACTTGACTGACGTACCTGTACTTGTTTAAACTACCCGAGACTTACCTGGACGTAGGTTCATATCTCGTCCACCAGTTTGACTGTTTTCTGTCCTCCGTGTTTCTTCTTCCTGCGATCAGCCGCCATACATTCCTCACGCTCTGGCTTTCAAACGATCATACGCCATCAAGGTACACACACCTGATCCTCTGAGGGTTATGGCGGTCCAGCAGTTGCACTTCCTGTCCTGATGCCTGCGCACTGTTGTTTCAGAGGCACCCCCTGAAGGACAGAGTCTCGCTACAGGACTCTGATGGCCAGTCTTCCTGCCCCACGGAGGTGGTGGGTGTCCTGGTCCAGCCGAAGGAGGCATCCAGTATGAGCGTGAAAGAGACTTTATTCCAGAAGGAGCGTGAGGATGATGACGATGACCTGGATGCCAAAATCACGCGACGGGTTCAGAGAGCCGCGAGGAGACAGGCCAAACAGGAAGAACTGAAAAGACTCCACAAAGCCCAGGTGAGGTTACCCGAGTACAGGTGAGGTTACTTGAGTCCAGGTGAGGTGACCTGATGTTGTGTTCTGTATCTCAGATGATCCAAAGGCAGCTGCAGCAGGTGGAGGAGAAACAGAGGCAGCTGGAGGAGAGAGGAGTGATGGTGGAGAAAGCTCTGAGAGGAGAAGCAGGTACTGAAAATACAGGCTAAAGGGATACCTGGTTCTACAGGTGTGCTTCTACCTGAATCCACCTGCGCTTATGTTTCTGTTAGATTACTGGGGAGAATCCAGCCAAAGCGCAGACATGGAGCTTCACCTGGGAGGTCAGTTCACATGTCTGATTACCTGTGGAGGACACGTACAACAGGTATTATGCAGCGCTGAACCCGATTTTCTGTGCAGGCCTTGGAAAACTGGATAATCCACCACTGATGCAGCAGTGGTTCCAGCTGGTCCAACAGAAGAACACTCTGGTCCGATATGAAGCTGAGCTCATGATCTTGTGAGTATGTGACCTTTGACCTCTGACCTGGGCAGATTCCTGAGGTGTGATGGTTCTGGTTATGTTTCAGCGCTCGAGAGCTGGAGCTGGAGGACCGGCAGAGTCGCCTGCAGCAGGAGCTTCGAGAGAGGATGGCTGTGGACGGTAACACAGACACAATCAGGGATAACCTGCTCACCTCTGCATTTCTGTGTGGTGATCACCTGTGTGTGTGTGCGCAGACCACCTGAAGGACGAGGAGCAGCTGGCCGAGGAGCGTCTGATCCTGGAGGAGATGTTGGAGGTGGTTGAGCAGAGAGACTCTCTGGTGTCCCTACTGGAGGAGCAGAGACTGCAGGAGCGACAAGAAGACCGGGACTTGGAGCAGTTGATGGTGTCCGGAGAACTGGGACTCACTTGGACCTGAGGCGGTCGGACTTTCTTCTCATCTGTCAGAGGTCTTTAAACCTACCTGGAAGCAGGCAGGGACGAGATGCTTAACAATGCAAACTGTCGAGTTGACCTGAGGAGACTCTGGTTTAGTGCAGGTAAACATTCCAGGTGGAGAGAAACAGTTTCACTTTTTGAAATTGATTCATTAAAACGACCCATGGGCAGCTGACCTCTAATGTTTCCTTAGAGCAGTGTTTCCCAACCTTTTGGGAAACACTGCTTGGTCTAATATTTCACATTAGACCAAACAAATGTCACAAAAAGCATTGATATTTTTTCCCCACGCACCAGGTATAGCAGAATTGGCTCAGTTTGTCCCCAGTACACCTTTTTTGCTTTCTTCTGACCACTACTCATGCTAGGGCCTTCATCTGGGTTGGTATTTTCTCCAGGACCCAGGTCAGATTGACTACTCTTTCTTTTCAAATATTTATCTATTGCTATTACACGCTGCGTCATCTTCTGGCACTTGGCAACCCATTTAATTAGAGTAGATAGTTGTACTGCCCTCTAGTGGGAGAGAATGTAATTGTTCTGCCCGTCACACCGATCGCTTAGAGTACTAATCAGGTGGAACCAGATAATCTTCCACGGCACACCTGATCATTTCTCACGGCACACCTCAGAGTCATCAGAGCAGCTGATGGATTAACTCCAGCAGAACCCAAACATATTGGTCTGGTCTGAATTGAACCATCCAATCAGGTCTGATGATGTTATGTACCTCAGAGAAGATGGGAAAAACCTTAATTTTTCTGACTGCGGGAAATAGCATGAATGCTAACAGCTTGCATTAGCTATAGTAATGGAACACTGACCATCAGACCACAAAAGAAGTCACCGAAAGATGGACTTCACCTTTCAGTGCTGAGCTAGCTTAGAACTCAATTCTTTCTACTGACCAACAGGGGTAGACTCCTCTGATCTGAGCTCAATAAACCCTTTCCTGAGGAGTTTACAGTCTCAGACCAAGTCAATGATTCAGGGCGGGTTTGAAGTCAGATCCATGGGGGGCATCTTTAAGATAAAGAAGGATTATTTTAAAGATTGATCATGCAAAGCTGCTCTAGCAGAGTGGAAATAAAAACTTGAAGCTGGTGATGGTCCAATTATCTGTCTATCCACAATCTAATCAATAATTACTTCTCACACAGATTTGAAGAGAAGAACACAATCCACAGAAGACAAGTATCCTTTATAGGGATCAGAATTTAGCGATTCCCATTCCATTATTGATGTCAGTTATTGATTAGATTCCTTATCGATTCTCATTGGCTCCGCTTTGATAGTTATCACCATAGCTAAGCAGCATGTCAATGGCATTATATTCATGCAAATTGACTGCATGCTGTGTGTCAAATGTTAGAATGCAGTAGAATAGAATAGAATAGCCCTTTATTGTCATTGTACTTGTACAACTAAATTGTGGAGGCTCTACCCCAGCTGTCAGGAATAAAATATAACTGCTAGATAACAGGAATACATAACAGACAGGAGGAATATGCAAAACAAAATGAAGGCACACATTAGAGGACAAAGTGCTTGGAAGCAGTGTAGAAAGACTTGGTCTAAGTATAGAGTCCATGTTTGAGTGGCCTGATTGATGAGGGTTATTCAGACCATGGCTCAAGTTGGTGCGGTGGGTGGTCAGAGTTGGGTGCTGGGGGATAGTATTTGTTAACAGTCCAAATGGCCCAGGGGAAGAAGCTGTTAGTGAGTCTGGAGGTGTGGGACCTGATTGACCAACCAGAGGGCAGTGGGTCAATCAGGTGGTGGGAGGGGTGCAAGGGGTCACCTGTGATGGCCCTGGTTTACCTGAGACAGAAGGGGTGGCAGAGAGCAGCCAATGATTTTTTGGGTGTGTTAATTATGCTCTGTGCAGCTTTCGTGTTCTCCGTTGTGGCCCCTGGGAAGCAAACACCCAGGCAGGAGGAGAGCACACGCTCCACTGAGAAGCGGTAAAAGGCCAGCAGCAGCTTGTGCTCCAGGTTATTCTTCCTCAGGATTCAGAGGAAGTGCAGCCACTTCTGGGCCTTCTTTACCAGGGCATGTCTGTGCATGTTGAAGGTATTTCCCATCTTTGTTCGGATCAGTGTTGGGGTCACTTTCCAAACATCATTCTGGGTTCTTGGCTAGCTTAGCGTTAGCGTCTGTGCAGATGTTAGCAGCATAATGCAGCTGTTTCTGTCCTGGATGGAGTCCCCACTTTACCATTGCGCTCTCGTCTTTTAGTGCATTAAAAAATTAAAGTAATGTCCATATCTGCACTGGAGACCATGCCACTATTTTCCTCGTCTGGCACATGAACTGAAATCAGATGATTGTAGTGTGAGTTCAAGATCTCAAAAGAGGCTCAAAAGGCAGATGGACTAACGATTCAAAAGAATTCAACTACTAGGAACCGATTGTCTACAAGAACCGCATCTCAATACCCATTCCTAATATTTTAGATAAAACTGATATTAAAACATTTAAAACAGTGCATTTAAAGCCTTTGAGGCCAAACCCTCTGGTCTCATATCAGTGTGTTAAAAACTTTTTTTTATAAAGTTTAGGCACTCATAAAATAAGCTAACACTTGCTAAAGCTGTTAAAACAGAGCCTTCGTTTCCCTTGAGTAACTCAGGTGACTCCTGATGATGGCTGGGACCTCACAGGGTTCGTGGATGTGGTTTTTGACGCAAAGAGTTTTTTTTTTTTTTAACAAAAACTTTAATGTTTAATAAAAAATGTTTTAAACCATCTGATGAGTCATGTGACCTAGCCATTTTTATTTAACTGATTATTGATTGTGCCATCAGATCACCTGTGTGCCTTACCTGCCACCTGATCAGTAACATGTGTTCATGCATCAATGATGGTTATTACTGTAACTCTGACCTTGTGCTGTGAAATAAACCTCTCATTTCTGACAGTCTGCCTCATCTTCTGCTCGTTTCTGTTCAGAAATTACATTTTATCATTATAATTTAATACAGACATATTAAGTGTTTTTGAGAAGATCAATGAACCGTTCGTCCCTCATAGTTTGATTGTTGAACACAAGCCGTGATTCCTCTTCAGCTTTGCATTTGAGGCACAGTGAGAGAAAGATCTGGACGCTTCAGTCACAGAAGAGTAAAACTAAATCACCTGGCCTACAGGTGATGCTGGACATCCTCCAGCAGGTGTAAGTAAAGTAAGTACAATTTTGTTTGTATAGTACCTTTCAAGATAAAAATCTCAAAAGTGCTTCACAGAAACTAAAACATTCAAAACAGAAAATTAACCAAAAGCAATTTTAAAAAGATAAGTTTTTAGTGTTTTTTTTTTTGTTTTTTTTTAAAGAGACCACAGATCTCAAGCTCAAAGGGAGAGATGTACAGGTAGAGCATCCGAGCCTGTGCATCAGGAACAAACAGCAGTTTGGATCACCAGATAATCCGGTAGTTTGAACTTCCAGTCTGGGAGTTTCTGTGTGTTTGAAACAGAAACTGAAGAATAGATGTTTAATTCTCCTGAACAGCCTGAAAATCCTCTGACAGCATCTTATTTCTGCAGATGTGAGTTAGATGTCAGAGGTTTCAGTTTAGAAGATTTAAAATATTTTGTCTCTCAGTGGTGCTCTGGCTCTTCTTCCTCCTCTCAAGCATCTTTGCATAACTATTCCCGTGGCTTCACACTAACCGACACATGATGGTGAAACGTTTGTCCCGTAAATGCTCCTACTGAAAGAGGAAGTAAATTACAGGCTCTGACCTCTGAATGTTGTCATCCTCTGAGACTTGTTTTCTTCCTCAAACTGTCTGTTGAGTGGTGTTAGGTCAGCTCCAAGCATTCTATCACAACACGTGAACCTTCTTCACGTTCAGGTCTGACACTGCAGCTTTACAAACATTAACGTTGTCATCTGAAGGTAATAGTTTTTCAGTGCCTGAAGAATTAAAAGCAGTGAAGACAGCACAGCACCATGATGGCTGTGTTTCCTTTAAGATTTTCCATCACTGTGAGTTCAGAACAGGTGGCTTTTACACCCAGCCTGAGTCTGGATGTCAGGTAGAGGCGAGTAAACATAGATTTCAGGAGCTGAATGAATATTTAAATATGTTAACGAGCTACGTCCCTACGCTTGGAGTAATCAGAGACAGCACACTTTAAGAGATTTCATTCAAATATTTGAAGTAATTTTTCATGAAAACTTAAAAGTATAATTCCAGATGACTGATTTGTTGTGTGTGGATGTGCTACTGTAACATTAGCTCTTTGTTCCTGTATGTTCACTGGCCGGTTACGCCAGGTCTTCCGTGTCACTCCATGTTTGAATCTGTGTGAATGCTTACTGACACAGATCACTGTGAGGGACGCTCAGCTCAGTGTGAAACACAGATAATCCTCCATGAATGCTTAAAGCAATGCTAAATAACTACTTTTAAAGTATTTAAGACATTTGTATACCTTTTTATGCCTAAAATAATAAAAATCACAGTGATTTTCTACTTGTGTGATTAGAATAAAGAGAAAATGTAAGCACCGAAACCACAAACAGCACATGATCACACATGACCTGTGTGACCCCCAGCTGAGATCTGAATGAACAACAAGAATCCAAACTTTACTCAGAGTTTATTTCTTTACAAAATTGTCTTGTTTTTCTGCTGCAGACAAAACATTTGAAAGGAATAAAAAGGAAAAGAGGATTCAATTAAACTTTAATCAGAGAGAACCAGCTGAGAAAACGGCAGCTGTGATACAATACTGCTCCGGCTTCGGTACTAGTCTCAGACTTGTTCTGGACTTGTTTCTGCTGTTACTGACTGGTGGCATTGCTGACGTCCACCTTCAGGTCCTTGGAGACGAGTCCGGAGGTGACCGGGTGCATCCCCGCTCGATGAGCCAGAAACACTCGAAGAGCTTCATCACGAAACTTCTCAAAGTTAAACACCTCCCTGAAGATGAAGCACAGCCACGAATATTAAAACAGCAGAAACACAGTAAAAGAATCTGTGCTACCCCTCAGCCTCCTAGCAGACATACCTCTGGTATCAATTTCAAAATCCTACATTGCTGTGTTCTCAAGTTATCAGATTAACACGATTTTCGGAAACCGTATTCTGACCTTGAGACTGAGGTCAGTCAGATTCGAACTCATCCAAGATTTTTAGTAGAGACACCTATGGTGCCAATTTGAAAATCCTAGGTGACCTCCTTCAGTCATTTGCATTCACAAGATTTTTAGAAAACTTGACCTCACACCTTGACAATGAGGCTGAGGTCAGTCAGTTTGATCTCGTCTGAGATTTTTAGTAGATACACCTATGGTACCAATTTGAAGCTCCTATGTCATCTTGTTCTCAAGTTATCATATTCACAAACTTAGGTGTCCACACCACCTCCCCGGCAAGGTGAGGATAACACTTCATCAGCCTTTAATGGCCGAAGGGTAAAAACAGTAAATGCACAGTAAAAATACAAGAGAACAGACAGTAAAAACAAACATGAAGGTTCAGTGATGTGGAATTTTGTTCTAGTGAAACTACTGTTGAAGTGTAAGGACCTGAAGAGTGGTCGTGTAAACTTCATCCTGCCCTGGTCAGTCGCCATCTTCAGCGCCAGTGGAACTGCTTCCTCCCACCTGGACTTGACGCACAGCCTCAGCCACCTGGAGAGAGCACAGCCAATCACCAAGAAGCTTTAAGAAGGGGAAGGGTTTGTAATGAAAGTCACATTTAGAACTGCTGAAAAACTCACCTGAAGCGGATCTCAGCATTCATATAGGCGTTGAGATCATAAACCTCCTGCATCTTCTTCACGTGAGTCAGAGGGAGCGGATCCTGAAGGAAGGAACAGGTGAGTGAACTGAAGTGGACTGTGGGGAGTTAATGTGGACTGTGGGGAGTTAATGTGGACTGTGGGGAGTTAATGTGGACTGTGGGGAGTTGAAGTGTGGTACCTCTTGCAGTAGCAGTGACAGGAACTCGATGACCTGGTGGGATGACAGAGTCTTCACATCGGACTGCTTGAAGCTGTTCAGGTCCTGGTCTTTAGCCTGAATGGGGATAGAGGATGGAGCTTTCAGCCTGAACATAAAATCACCCTAAAGAGTCCTCGCCAGATGCAGGTCTTACCAGGAGCCACCTCTGACTGAGAGTGTTGCAGGCATCAGCCATCGTGGTATCGTATCTGAAACAACAGCCAATCAGGACAAAGGAATCAGATTGTTCTTAGGAGTCAGATACCAGATGGAGTACTCTTGAGTTCTGAGTACTTACTGAGGTTTGACAGGAGGCATCCCAGGTGTGAACATCCAGGCGTTCCAGTCCACATTGTTCAGGATGTCCACCTGTGACACAAACACTCATATCAATGCTCCAACTTGACCTTTGAACCCACCTATCTGTCACATCCGGAGATTCTATCTGATCACTCTGTAAATATTTTTTTTAAACAATCTGACCTCTGACCAAAACCTGCCATGCTGATGTTCCTTCCCTCCAGTCGCTGTAACTCTACCCAAGTGTCCAGTTATTCCTCACCTTGTCCTTGAAGTAGGTGAACAGGTAGTTCTTCCACTCCTCTGTGGTGACGCTGCTGTAGGCAAACCGCTGAATATACGACTTCACAAAGCCCATGAACACCTCTGAGCAAAACAAATGAACAGGTGTGTTAGCAGCTGAGCAGTAAACAGGTGAGTGTGAAGGTGTTCGCAGGTGTTACCTGGCCCTCCCAGCTGCTCCTCCAGGTGATACAGCAGAGCAAAGCCCTTCTCGTATGGCACGGCGGAGAAGGCATCGTCAGGACTGACGTCCTGCAGGCTGGGCACCAGGTTAGTCAGAGGGTTATTGGCTCCAAAGGTGTTCACCTGAGGTATGATGAGCACAGGTGAGTGGAAGGAGAACGTGCCTCATTTCAGACTGTGAATGTGACACAGGTGAAGCTGGATGATGTTCAGGTTCTCACCGAGTCCTGCAGGTCCTTCCAGCCTCCAATGGCTTTGAACTGCCTGAACTGTTCGCTCTCCAAACACCTGCCGATCATCCTCTCCAGGTAGACCGTGTGACCCTCATTCAGCCTGAAGGCACAAACATGCTGACGTCAAGCACTCAACCGCTTCCTGTTTCGATATAAAATCTGACAGGTATTTAGGTATGGCGCAGGAAGTCCAGGGCTCATTTCCTGAATACCTCTTACTCACATGACACCTATTTGACTCTAAAGGTGACCACTTACTGAGGCTATGCCCACATATAAAAGAATTTGCCTGACAAGCATCTTGTTGGAGCAGACAGCTGATAGTGAAAAATGCAATGTCTGGTTGCCTAGGTAACCCTATACAGTACTTCCCACCACTTCATGTGTCAATCAGCTGCATCCTGTGTGTGATGTTTTCCTGTGAAGACCAAAGTAAATCAAACATTTTCAGAAGGATGGTCTCAGCGAGCTATCGTGTCAGCAGTGGGGACGGGTCAGCAGATACGTTGCATCACCTGACCCTCAAATGCTGGTATTTCTTAGTGATTTAAATTCCACAAACTGCGTGGCCCAAAGCTTTGACTTCACTCTGAAAACCTACACAGTGTCTGGACACCTGAGAAAATGTTGGCCTGTTCTCCTGCATCAGGTTTTATGACTCAAGCATGTTTCAAAACCAGTTTTAAGATTTTATCTTCTGAGGCGTCCATGGGTTCTCTACACGTCTCTGCAAACACCTGAGACTCTTGAGCTGAGCTCCACCTGTTTGTTTGTTTACCAGAAATGCTCCCAGGTCTTGTTGGTCACCAGGTTTCCGGTCCAGCTGTGAGAGATCTCGTGGGCGATCACCTGTATGACACATCGCAGACGGGTATGGAAGGTGTAGTAATTTAACATAACGTATGGTCACATGGTGAGGTGGGAATAGTCTTGTACTCACACCAGACAGAGATCTGTCTCCAGCCTGAAAACAGACAGAAAACAGCTGATCAGAACCAACATTCTCATGACACTGGCATGTCATGAACAACCTGATTGGCCCCGTTTGTACATACCAGCACAGTGGGCGTGGCAAAGGTCAGACACGGGTTCTCCATGCCACCGTAGGGGAAAGATGGAGGGAGAACCAGGACGTCATACTGACCCCAAACATACGGTCCAGCCAGCTCCTCAGCCGTCTTCAGCATGGCCTCGGTCTGAAAGACAAACATCACTCCAGGTTCTGTGTGGTCTACATGTTTGTATCTTCTCATGTCCTTCACATTTGTATGTTCTCATGTTCTGTGTGTCTTTCCATCATTTGCATGGCCTCAGTGTGTCTGCAGTTCTCACCTCTGAGAACTCAAACGCTGCTTTGTCCACAAACTCTTTCTCCGACCAGACTCTGGACCTCGGCCCAATCTCCCTGTCAACCAATCAGAGCAGTCAAGTTTACCTGATGAAGCTGATGCCGTGACATCAAAAAAGATGAGATGGTCTGTACCTGCTTTCCAGAGCTCCAGCCACGATGGCTATCAGGTAGGAAGGCATAGGCACCTGAGGTCAGAGGTCAAACAGAGGACAGTCACACCTGAGGCCTGGTGATGATGATGTCAGGTGATGAAGAGAAGAAAGGGACTTCGCCTACCGTCTGCCTGAACCTGTAGATGATCCGACCACTATCCTGAGGATCGACTTCCTGTCCATCTCTCACTGCACTCATCACCGCCACCAGGTCCTTAGGGACAGACACCTGTGGGACAGGTACCCACACACATACACACACGTACACACCTGAGAGACTGATATCAGGCTCTGGGCACTGAGGTGATGTTATGCATGCTGTCCAGGTGTTTTATAAAATAATATATCACTGGTGTTTGTTTGCCTGGACAAGTGTGTGCTTACTTGAGCGTAGTAGGTGTGCTTGATGGACGGGGTGTCCTGACAGGGGATCATACTCCTGCAGTGATGAGCCTGTAAGACAGAAAAGAGGGACCATGGCTGTTAACTGCCCGTTGTGTTCAGGGGCGGTCTGTACAGAGGACGCTCTGCAGCAGACTGAAGCTTTAAACTTTACAAGAAAGTGAAATCAGTTTGAAGCAGGTAGAAAACAGGAAGAACAGGGAAGCAGTTTCTTAATTGTTGCAGTTTCACAAAGTTTCAACAGTTGACAGAAAAACCACAAAAAGTGGAACTTTTTTCTGCTGAAGGTTTTCATATGCAGCGTTTCAGGTTTAATCAGCAAAAAATATGTTTACAGTAAACTTCAGTTTTAAAACTTTTATTTATCCTTTTATAACTTAAAAAAAGGTTTCAAAAGGGAAAAACCTAGAATTTCTCTGAATTCAAATTTAAGCATGAAATTTTTAATAATTATATTTCATATAGCTCAGGTGAGGGTAAACAGCTCACCTGGCACTGGCTGAACAGGTATGGGTGCTTCTTCCCAGCAGTTTGCGCAGGCGTGAGCCACTGCAGCGCCGTCGCTGATGGAGATGTCTCATAGGTCACCTCCACGATCACATGTTGCCCTCTGATTGGACAGCAGAGGTTACATTTTATTTAGAAAAGACAGGTCATAAGGACAGAGAGAGGAGAGTGGGGTCACCTGGAGAGGTCAAAGGGCAACGTGATCTCCAACGGGGTCCCCTTGAAGCTGTGTTTGGGGCCCAGGCTGAAGGACGCCGGCTGCCCATTGGCTGTCACCGATGCCACGCTCAGGTCACTGCTGTCCAAAGTCTGCAGCACAGAAAACCCCTGTTATCGAGCTGCATCAGCACCTGAACCTGCTGATAAACATTCACCTGTCCTACCTGCACAAAGTCCACCTTACACACTCTGTCTTAAAGCTGAGCCACGTCACGCCAGAGTCCATTCAAAGAACACCTCATTTAACTTCTGTAGCTATCTGTCTTTAGACAGACACGCCTTTATGGACAGGTGAGGGTTAATGTTACATTTACCTTTCTACATGTGACACTCCTTCAGCTGCAGAATCAACCCTGAGCTTTGAAATCTATTAAAAACAAATAAGTGAAAGTCTGGTGTGCTGCACACCTGGAAACCCCAAGCTCAGGTGGACAAGCCTGTTTTATTCAACTTCAGTCTAGGGCGTCAACTGACTGGTGTCACACCAAACTCCATCCATAAAAGAGCCAATTTAAGTTTTTATGCTCTAAAATTATTTACAGCACTAATTCAAAACATGAAAACTGACACTCACAGGTGAGGTAACAAAGCACAAGAATAACCACAGACAGTGGACTGAAGCACAGATTCCATTGGAGCTGCAGGCTTCTGTGGAATTTAAAGAATTGAACTTGGACACACACCTGTTCAATCTGAAAGAGACTCACCTGTCACAGGTTTTCCAAAATAACACTTTAAAGGAGTTTGTTTTAATAAAGCAGTTATTAAACCTGATCAGTCCTGAAGCTGCAGGATGTCACACAGCGTCACAATTTAAATGCAAATAACAATGTTTTTATATCGGAGTTAGACATTTAAATATTGTAAATATGTGAAGCTTCAGTAAAAATCACATTTTAAAACTCGCTGATTTAAAGCATCAAAGCTTAAGAAACATTAAAGGTTAGATTATTAAGGCTGAGTGACAAACTGTTTTTATAAGTCTGTAATAACGCCTTAGTAAGGCTCTCCCCACCAGACTCCATTTAAAAAACAGCTGGATTTAAGGTCCTGGTGCTCCCCGTGGTTAAAGTTAAGCATCAGGCACACCTGAACACCTGCACGGAGCCGGATCACAGAGGAACACCTGAGGAACCGCCAGTGTGACCTCGCTCGTTAACCCCTTCGTGCCCGCCTCTGAGCCCGCACTCCCCGTAAATCCAGCGGATTTTAGTTGGCCTCTGGTCTGTACTAAAGGGTCGTTATATCGAGGCTAACCCCCCCGCGTCCCGTTGACGTTACCAGCGTAGAGAATCGGTCCTCCAGCGCCTCCACGGTCAGCGCCACTCTCCCTCTGATCACATGCCTGTCGAAGTCCAGGTGCAGGTGCAGGTTCAGGTGTTTGGTGACGCACCTGGTGAACGAGGAGAAGGAGCACGGGTCAGACATGACGTTCAGTCCAGTTACAGCTGAGAGACTGAAGCGCCGAGTTGAGCACGGCCGGTAATCTACCGGAACACGCTGTGCACGCATCCGGACCGGCCTTTTCACATTAAAAGTCCAAGAGGCGGAGGGCGATTTATTGTGAAACACTGAACATAGTTAAATAATAAAAATAATAACAGTTAAACAATAAAAAGCTGTACAGTGTTAAATGAAAAAAAAAGTTTTTCACATTTAAAAAAAAAAGAATCATGTAACTCGGATGGGTGATACATACGTTCAAATATTTCAAATTAAATTCATAGAAAAGAGGTCTAAGAAATGATTGATGCTGATTGATCAACCACTTGCAGCGATTGGTGCTTCATTTACAGAACGCAGTGATTTATTTCTGATAAAAGATCAAACCTGTGTGGATGTATTTGTTGGGGCAACAGGCAGTAAAAATCAGTAGAAACCAGTAATACTAATTCTCTCTTGTCCAGCAGGGGGAGCTCTCCGCTCTGTGCCCGCTGATGGTGATGGAGACTCGGATGGTGATGCGCAGAGCTGCTGCGGCTTTGGTCCGGTCGTGATGGACCCGTTTGACGGTCCCGGTTCTCCCCGACACGAGGAGCAGGAGGAGGCGGGGCGCGCGGACAGCCGCAGCCGGTGGTCCCGCTTTTCCTCCTGGTTAGAGTGCGCGTGCGTCGTTACGTTCGACTTGGAGCTCGGACAAGCCATTGAGGTACGTTAGCTTAGCATCGCTAGCATAGCTAGTGATCGATATGTTGATTGATCAAAGGTTTGGAAGCTACGATCGGAGGTTTGATGAGTAATTTCAGTTGAAAAACAGCTGCTCCACTGTCTGTACCAAGCTCCAATTAAAAACAGAAGTCTTTGTTCACATGTGACCTGTGGAGAAACACACCTGAACAGGTAAACACTAACCAGCCTGTAAATATTCTGAGAATTATCTCTTCAGCTTTCATTCAGTCAGCGTACAACCTGTGTCACGTCAAAATCTGACCGCTTAGTGTTCACATTGTCTTACCTGTACCTGGTGTTGCTCAGGTGATTGTGTAGGTAAATAAATGTGAATACTTTCTGTAAAGGACAGGTGGTGATGACTGAGATACTGGAAGTCAGGTTTACTCCTGTAATTTGAGGAGACAGTTAACACTCCGTGGAAACCAACAGAAGTAAAATCAGCAGGATTTTGAAAGTTTGGTTGTGGGACTCAGGGAGGTGTATCCGGGTATTAGAGACAGTTGTGTTGGCCTAGAAACACCAAACCGCGTTTTAAAAAAACTTTTTTTCTCATTTTTATTCTGATACATTTTGTGATATAATAAACATAATAACAATATCAGACTGCAGTTGAGCTCAGCCTGGAATCAGTCCACAAAGCCAGTTTTAATAATAGAACCAATCGATTACCTGAAGTGTGATTTGTGTGTATTAATCTTAAATTTAATACATTTAAATTAAATTATTTTGTTTGGTGTTTGAGTTTGTAAGACATCTGCAGACCTGGTGTACAAAACTCCATTTAAAATATTATAGATTTTATACTTTTTATGCAACAAGGGCGACATACGAGTTAAATTAATCCTGTAAAATCAGATTCTCTTGCTATCTCAGAGCTGAAAATCTTAAAATCAGAATTTTCAGTGGATTCTGGTTGAAATGATTTCCCCTGTGTTTACTTTCAGCTCGTTTATCCTCAAGATGTGAAGCTGACAGAGAAAGAGGTAAATACCTTCAGCTTCCTGATCACCAGTAAGTGTTGTTGATTACACTTTTCACTGATTCTGTTTTCTTTTGACAGAAAACCAGCATCTGCTACCTGTCCTTCCCTGACTCGTACTCAGGTAAGCTGAGGTAACGCTAATTAATTCTGCAGGTGTCAGAGGTTGGAGGTCAGAGGTCATGTGTGTTCTCTGTGATTTCCCAGGGTGCCTTGGGGACACTCAGTTTAGCTTCCGCTTCCGTCAGTCGGTCGGTCGCCGAACATCGAGGCTCAGAGACGACCTTTACAACCGTGACGCTCCCGTCACA
Source organism: Pelvicachromis taeniatus (assembly GCA_015108175.1). Taxonomy (NCBI): domain Eukaryota; kingdom Metazoa; phylum Chordata; class Actinopteri; order Cichliformes; family Cichlidae; genus Pelvicachromis; species Pelvicachromis taeniatus. The sequence continues at coordinate 10,552 of VURO01033720.1, read as the reverse complement.
CTGCAGGTGAGACTCACGTGATTCCTGAATGGCTGATTGCTTCGGCCTCTCAGGTGCGTAACATTTCTGTTCTGTCTGTCAGAGAGAAACGGCGCATTTCTTTGGTTACGTCTACTTCAGACAGGTGAAGGACGTCTCTGTGAAGAGGGGCTACTTCCAGAAGGTCACTCAAACACACCTGTGTTCACCTGTATTCACCTGCTCACAGGTGGTCATGATGGTAATAGTCATGTGACTCTGTGTTTCAGTCCCTGGTGCTGGTGTCCAGGTTGCCATACACTCACCTGTTCCACTCACTGATGCAGACCATCGCACCTGAGTTTTTTGAGAAGCATGAGCCCTGCCTTGAAGCAGGTGATGACCTCATGCTTGGATCATAACTGGGAGCCAATCAGGTTCCAGAATGTTCTTTACATGTTTTTCCTCTACTCATCCCCGTAGTTTGTAACGAGATCGACCAATGGCCTTCACCTGTACCTGGGCAGACCCTCAACCTGCCCGTAATGGGCGTCATCTTACAGGTGAGGCGAGAAGTGGCGTGGCTCACAGGTGACAAAGGGGGTGTGGTTTACAGGTGTTTGTGTGTCTCATGTTTCAGGTAAGGATTCCTTCTAAATCCGACAAACCTGGGGGAAGTCCGGTGCGACAGACGGCTAAAGAGGTGAGATCTTGTTGCTTTGATCTTGTTAATAACGTTTATTGTTCTCGATGTTAGTAAAGTTTTTTTTTTTATGTGTGTTCAGAACCTGTTGCCAGCACCGACCCTGCTGCCCACCATCCACGAGCTGGACCTTTTTAAGTCGGTGCTCATTAAGGTTTACACGGTTTTTCAGGTGTGCTCTCTGATTGGTTAATCTCAGACTCACCTGTGTCCTGCTCAGGTGTTTCCAGTCCGTTCTGATCCATCTGCAGATGCTCTGGGAGCTTACCTTGCTCGGGGAGCCGCTCGTCATCATGGCTCCATCTCCCACCATTTCTTCGGAAACAGTCCTGGCTCTCATCAGGTAACTGAGCGCTCACAAAGAGCCTTCAGCATCCAATCAGAGTATGGTGTTTCTGTTGTTACCGCGGTAACGGTGTGTGTCCACAGCTCCATCAGCCCTCTGAAGTTCTGCTGCGACTTCCGACCCTATTTCACCATCCATGACAGCGAGTTCAGGGAGTACACCACCAGGACGCAGGCGCCGTGAGTCATATTCACCTGGAGCCTAAACACACCTGTGCTGTAAACACACGGGTGCTGTAAACATACCTGTGCTGTAAACACACCTGTAGGACACTTAAAGTGTAAGTTTAGGAAAGCGGTAGACAGATGTTTAAGCCTCAGGTTATGATTACCTGTTTCTTCTTCTTCTCTTGTTCAGACCGAGCGTCGTGCTGGGCGTCACCAACCCGTTCTTCATCAAGACGTTTCAGAGCTGGCCTCACATCGTCCGGCTGGGAGAGATCAAGATGGCAGGTATGCCGTACTCCTCTTCTTCCTGTATGTTCACGGTGAACGTCCTGTCTGTGTGAAGGCGTGGCTATCAGGCGTGTGCTGTTCAGGCCATCTTTACTGTTCTTGTTGTGACGTTTTTACTCAGGTATGCGTCCTGTCTCTGATGTCTTCCAGGTGATTTACCAAAGCAGGTGAAGGTGAAGAAACCTTCTAAACTAAAAACACTTGACACCAAACCAGGTAAGCCGGTGGGGGCGTGTTTGTATCTGAGCTCAGGTAGATGTCTGTCATGCTGAAGGTTTCTGTTGGCAGGAATCTACACGACTTACAAGACATTTCTACACAAGGACAAGATCCTGATCAAGAGGCTGCTGAAGGTGAGCACACGTGCACACACACCTGCACAGGTAATACAGAGTGTCACTGACGGACTATTTACCTGCAGGGGATCCAGAGGAAGCGGCCGTCAGAGGTGCAGAGCGCCATTCTGAGGCGACACCTGTTGGAGCTCACGCAGAGTTTCATCATCCCCCTGGTAAGGAATTGCTCAATCATCTCGTATCGCCTCAAATTTATGATGCAAACACAACTTGTCCAATGACAGAGCAGCTCTTAGTAAGCAGCGTGTTTTGTCTAACAGGAACGCTACATGGCGAGTCTGATGCCCCTACAGAGATCCGTTACACCCTGGAAGGTAAACAGGAAGTGAGTGGTGGTGATGAGGTCACAGTGCTGTAATGTGTTACACGTTTCCTGTGTTTCTGTTCAGACTCCGCCTCAGATCCGCCCCTTCAGCCAGGACGAGTTCCTGTCCACGTTGGAGCATGCGGGCCCACAGCTCACCTCTCTGCTCAGAGGTGATTGGATAGGACTGTACAGGTGAGCCTCACGGGTGTGAGGGATTCATTTGTTTTCTGTCTTCCTGTCTTTAAGTTTCTACTTCCTGTTTTCATCTCAGGAAGTTCTTCAGGTCTCCGAACTTTGACGGCTGGTACCGTCACCGCCACCGAGAGATGACACAGAAGCTGGAGAGTCTCCACCTGGAGGCCATCTGCGACGCGGTGAGTTATCTGAGCGAAAATGCTGGACCGTCAGCCAGCTGTGCGGCCTCTAATCCAGGTGTGTCCTCTGCAGGACCTGCTGGGATGGACCAAAGACAAGTCTGAGGTGGAGGTTGTGGATCTGACTCTGAAGCTCAGAGAGAAATTGGTGAGTTCCAACAGGAAGTTTGTTAGCGAGGAAAAAAAGTTGTAAAATTATGTTACAGGTAAAAACCTTAGGATAAATAATAATTTAAAGAAGTAAAACTTACAACTGCAGGTGAAAAAAGATTTCAGTTACCAAAGAGGTAAATCAAAACTGAGATGTACTGTAGTTTGAAGCTGATAAAAAGGACGTGACGAGGCGTTCACTGACGGCAGACGCTGAGGCGTTCACTAATGCTGGAATGTCTGTCTGTAATAAAAGTTCATGTTTGGGGTAAAATCCATCATAATTGTGATGGAGATGATGCTGTCATGGGTCGCAGAGGAGAATGGGGAAACAAGATTTTCTGGTTTCTTGTTTTAAACCTTAGAGACGAAACTTTGTTGTGAAAATGAAGATGTGATAATAATTCAGGATTATAAACCGGGTTTAATCCAAAGTGAAGTGATGGCCTGCAGCTAGGATCGTTTTCTTCTTCTTTGTTGGTTTCATGTGAAAAGTCTTGTTTTTGAGAACAGGAAGTGTGTGTGTGGTTTTTCAGATTAAAGCTCGGCGTCAACAGCTGCAGCTCAGAGACGGTGTGCTGGACAAACTCGACTCTTTCATCGCCTCCATCATCAGCTCACTGCCGGATGACCTGCAGAGTGTGCTTGGCACAGGCACGTCACCGTGACGACGGCTAACCTCAAAAGCCAGGACGCACGTTTGTGTTCATCAGCAGCTTCACACTCCGCAGAAAAACCAACATCAGCTCAAGTCTTCAGTTTTTGGAATATTTAAACTTTATTACCTGTCTCCATCGAGCTGCTGCTCTGATGTTTTGGTTTCTCTGATGGTGGAATCAGGCTGTTTGTTTCACAGAAGTCGTATTTTTCTATCGTCTTCACAAACGGAATGTAACACTAATAATGAAGCGCCACTTCCTGTTTGTTTGTAAACCTTTATTTTGAAATTAAAGTCTGATCACTTCCTGTCCTCTGACTTCATTCATGTTTGTTTCATTCTAATCACGTCCTCCAGGATTCAGACTGAGCAGAGAGGGTTTAAGTTCCTCTCATTTCATGGTGAAATAGAACGTCTGATGACATCATCATAAACCTTTGACCTTCACGCTGGTGCTTTTTCATGCATCAAACTTACTTCAGTTTCAGACTTCAAGAATGAAACCTCTGATTCTTTGTTTCTTTCTTTTTATATAAAAATAATAATAAAGACTCCACATCTGGACGTATGACTGAAGATCTGTGCAAACAAATCTATGAAAATTTCTGACTTTGTTCTGTGCACCTGAAGGCAGCGTTTGCAGATGTCGACAGATGTTACAGAAGCTCAGAGGTGAAGTATTTGATCAGCGTGACGTGTGTATGTCTGTCGGAAACGTGAAATAAAACAAAGCTTCCGGCTTCAAAAACACCTGGCTCACCTGTAATCTCACGTGTTCACTGTTCCTCACAAATCAACTTGTTTCCATCAATGTGTATAGTTTGCGCTCTACCTGTTACCTGAATTTAGCTTCACCTTTGCAGATCAGAGGCATGGTGAAAACAGGAGCTGCACCTGTAGACAAATGAGCTCACATGATGAGGCTGGACCAGGCAAAGCAAATCGTATTTACAGTTGTGCCATCATTGAGGCGCTTCACTGACACTCGGACACGGACTGAAGCAGGAAAAATATTTTAATCTGAATCAAAAATACACATCAGCTGATTGACCAGCGAAGATCGCATGATCACATGTTAACGTGTTCGTAGTGTTTAAAGTCACACGATGCTCAGAGAGCGGCAAACTGTCAGAAAACACCAGGAAAATGAAAAACACAGATGCCCTCAAACGCAGCAAGAAGCCACGCCTTCACTGGCTCAGATGTCCAGGTGTTCTTCCTGCAGGTGAGTGTTTTCTTCCTCAGGTACTTTACCTGCGTCCCACCCACCAGGTGCCGCCCTGCAGCCTCATGACGTCGTGCTTCTCCTGCGGGCTGAAGTGCAGGATAGTGAGGATGGCGGTGAGTGTCTGCTGGCGCCCACTAGCGTCCTGCAATGTCAGAAACCGGTACACGACGTTCTTCAGGTACTCCATGTTGGCACCCTCGCGGCTCTGATCCCGGATCAGTTTTTCGAGGCGCTCCCGCAGGGCTGCCACCTCCTCGTCATGACGCTCGGCGTTTGCGATGAGTCGTGCCTGCAGCTGGCGCGTGTCATCCTCCAGCCGGTTCTTCTGCCGCCGCAGCGCGCCCACCTCCACCTCCTTACGTGCAAGTTGCTCTGCGTACAGCAGGAGCGTGGATTTGTTGGGTGTGGCCTGCTGCAGCGCCTGGCTGATCGCGTCGGTCTCTGTGTTGGGGCCATCCTCTTGAAGGTCGGCGGGCGTGTTGTCAGCACAGTTGGACCAGCTGAGTGTGGCAGCAGAGGCGGCCCGCAGCCTCTCCAGCTCACGGTCCTTCTCATCCAGCAGCGCCATGGTGCGCTCACGCTGCTTGTGCAGCTCCGCCTCCAGTCGCAAAAGTTCGTCGCGATGGAGCACCTCCTGACGCTCCGCCTCCTGTCGGTGCGCCTGCTGCAGTGACGCCACCTGCTGCTGGCGCTCGTCAAGCTGCTGGCGGTGGTGGGCCTCGACCTCATCGCTTTGCACGCGTAGGTTGATGTACTTCTCACGCAGCTCGGCGAGCTGGTCGCGCACTTCCTCCAGCTCCCGCGCCTGGCAGCCATCTTTGGCGTTCTTGTTCTTGAGAACCACCTGCGCTCGCAACTTGTAGCGCTCAAACTCGTCCTTCAGCTGCTGCAGCTCTTGCTGATAGGCCAGCGCTGCTGCTGCATCTGCACCTGGCTCCGCCTCCAGGTCCTGGATGTTCTGGTCGGGGTTCCTCTGTGCTGCGAGCAGCAGCTTCTTCACCTTCTGCAGCTTCTCCCGCAGTGCCCCCACGTCCAATGGCTCGTCTGGCCCAAGGTCAGAGGTCGCCCGGCTAGAGGCAGCGATGGCAAGTGTTTTGTTCTCCGTGTCAAGCTGCAGCACGCGGTCACGGAGCCTCTGTGCTGCCTGCTGGTCACGATGCCTTGCCTTCTCACACGAACCCAGCAGCTCCGACAGCTCTGACACACGCTGCTCCAGAACCGCCACCCGGGCCTCTGCTGACTGAGCACGCTCACGAGCCCGCACCTCTGCATCGCACACCTGCAACACAAACACAGGGATGACCTCACTTTCTCCAGTTGGTCTACCTGGCCTGTTAGAATTTCACCTGTTTAATGTGGTTAAACCAGGTTCACTGGGACCTGTTTTATTGGGATTTTGTTTACTGGGACCTGGTTCTGGGCTCACCTTGCGGGTCTCGAGCTGGACCTGCTCCTGGACCTGGTTCTTCAGGTTGTTCAATTCTCGCTGCAGCTCGTCCACTCTGGGGTCGGGTTTTCGTTGCTCCTCCTCAGCGGCCTGCAGCCTCCGCCTTAGCCCATCTCTCTCTTCCTTGACTTGGTTCAGGAGAGCCTCGGACTCTGCCCCCCGGTCCACGGCCTGTGACGTCACGAGGAGGGCGGTGCTGGCATCCTGGAGGTGGAGCTCGGCGTCCTGCCGGAGGTCTCTCTCGGCCTGCAGGAGCCTCTGTAGCTCGCGGAGCTGCTGGGCGTGGTCTCCCTGCTCCTGTTCGCGCTCGTGCTGCTGCGTGATGATGCGAGCACGACTTTCAGCAAGCTGCTGCTGCAGGGTGTGCAGTTCCACCTCGTGCTGTGCTGTCACAGAGACCAGCCGTTCCTGCAGCTCTTCAACTTCCTGTTTCAGCTGCCGCTTGTCAGCCTGGAAGCTCGCCTCCATTCGCGACTTCTCCTGCGTCACCGTGGCCAGCGAGCTTGTGAGCGTGCTCAGTTGGCTCTTCAGCTGGGCGACTCTGCGGTCCGCCTCCATGCCGGGAGGGGGCATGGTCTGCTGCTGCTCTGTCCCCACACTGCCATTCTCAGAGCTGCCATCGGGTTCAGATCCCTGCAGAACAAACATGGAGTCAGAGAACAATACATGACATCATCAGAGCATTATGGCGATGATGCTCTGCTCATCACATTCTGACTGTTA
>VURO01033690.1:9370-20611 GCA_015108175.1 Pelvicachromis taeniatus | reverse complement strand
GGGCGAACTTCAACCCGGAAGTCCCTCCGCGCTGTCGTCGGTCCTCCCGCGTCTCATCACTCAGCCAGCTGTTTCCAATCAGCCGTCATCTACGACCAGCAGCATTTAAGCTGGATGCAGCGACCATCGAAGTGGGATTATTACACTGAACTGGAACTGCCGGCTAGCGAACCTGCTAACTGTGATTTTCTGGTCTTTTACATCCTCTCCTGGAGAGAAGTTTCGGGGAGCACCACTCGTGCACTGGGCTACCACAGACAAGGAGACACTCGGGAGCAAAGGAGGAGCACAATTGGGAACTGCATTATTTGTGAACTGTTGGAATACGTTTTGGAGCACTGTAAGTAAAACCGTGCCTGGGTCCTCTTTCCCTCTCACTTCCACGCCAATTCCTTCCAAGAAGGGAATAAGAGCCGGTCTCCAATAGCCGCAGTCTCTTTTAAACGCCGGGCCGGCCGGATAATTTTTTGAATAACTGCCCGGGCCATAATTGGAAGATATACGGTATATTAAAAAATGCCATGTGATTATTACAGACACGCTCCGCATCGCCGCAGCTTTAAAATGAATGAGAAACAACCGACTCCTACTGTGGCAAAACTTTACTGAATCATGTTCAGGTGTTCCAGAAAAATAAAAGTTTATATAAAATTGCATTTGAGACTTCACAGTCTGCTTTTTTCCCCACTCAGTCTGATCTGTAATACTTCCCTACTTCTTCTGTGATTAGAAAACTGCTCAAGTCTCCTCAGAGGAGTAACTATACTGCCAAGGTAGTCTTAAAAATATATGCCTACTTCATATCAACAGCAGCTGAAGCAGTTACACTGAAAACGTTACGCCTGTACGCTACAACATGTAACGATTACACCGAGCTGTGGCATAAATACTGCTAAGACGACATCGAAAAAACAGTCGGCTTCCCTTGTTGAAGACATCATGACAAGTACTACACAGCCACAACCTGAACGAGTGCCCACACTTAGTGATTACAATAACAGTGAGATTTTAAAATGCATGAAATCTACAACTCTACCATTCAAGAGTCAAAGTAAGGTGTAAGATAACTCCCAAGGTGCGGACTTAGGCCTCACCTTCCTCTCATACAAAATCAGGATATTTCACAGGTTTTCCTTTAAACTATTCCAGCAAAGGTGGCGTTCAGGTGCTGTGGCACCTCCAGCATGTTCACATCAGACAACACATTCATGTACATAAGGCAAAGTAACAGCTACGACATGTTGGAGAGCAGAGTGGAATCCATTCAGATACCCGGACATCCCTCCCACCACGCAGCCCGACGATCACAGGGACTAAAACTTTAGTGTTGAGGAATAAGAGTGGGGTCAAAGTGTGGAATAAATCGGAACCGAAACAGGAAGTCCTCGTGGCGGTGGAACCAAACATCAAAAACTACAAATGGTAGGAATGGGATCATTAAAAAAATAAGAAACTAAAATCATCATCACATCATCTAATGTGGGGGAAAATAAAAATCAGCTTAAGGTCCAGTGTTTGAAGTAATCCAGTGACGCTTCCATATCCAGTGGCTACCTCATGTAGTGTTGGCGGGTTTAAAAGCGTTGCAGTGCACTGCATCATCTCTTATAATCAACACTTTAAGCTTATATCTCATCCGTGCACGATCCAGTGTTGTTCAGCAGCTTCACACAGAGGAACGCTCAGAGTGGCAGAGATCCAGCGGTTTGCACTGGCGGTGCTTAACCTCAGGACCAGGGCGAGACCTTCCGTCAGAGTCTCAAAGCAGGCAGGTGAAGCCTGCCATGCTGGGGTGACTGGATGGACTCTGTAATGGCAGGTTACTAACGTGGTGCACAAACAGAAGATTTAAAACAAGGTTTTCTTAATACTGAGGCTAAAAATGTTTGTAGACACCGTTTTACAAAGACTAACGTGATGCCATGAGATCATGAAAAAAGTACTTCATATTGCTGGTCTGTGTGGCTACGGTCGTGGTGGTTTACGAGCTGCCTCTCCCCCACACCGCTCGGCACATCGGACTGAGCCGGCCTGTGTGTAGGTGGGTGAGGGGGTGAAGTGGGAAACCGGGCAGGACGATGAAGAGCGTGATGGCGGCCACTCGTTCCTTCATCAGAGCTCAGTGGTCAAGAGACCTCTGGGTTTGGCTCCATCCTCCGAGGCTGGCGGCTGACCCACAGTGCTGTGGACGAAGGAGCGGAAGAGACGGTAAAATCACGGCATGTGCGCAGGAACCAGTTTAATTAGTCTTCAGTTTAACAAATCTAAAACTGCTCAAGCGTGAACGCACCGCGGTCCGACTACCTGCGGTGACTCACTGATAGCTTTGTGTTTTCACCTTTCAATCAACAGCAAAATTCAAATGTTATTCAGTGAATTTACATTGTTTTGTGTCCAAAACAACAACGTCACATGGTTAGTAGTAGCTCAACAGTGTTCAGTACCGTTTTCCATTTCTGGTCATTTAATATTGATGCATTTAAAAACAAGATGATAAAAAACTAAGATAGCGCTGTGTGTGCATGAGGGACATTTGCTTTGCTGCCTCTTCCTCCACTAAATACTCTAAAATACTCTAAACGACTGACGTTAAACCCTCTCTTCTGCTCTCTTCTGGAACTTCGGTCGCAGTGAAGTGAAGAGGAGCCGTTCCCTGCTCTTCAGCGACGGCTACGATGTAAAAAAACAAAGCGAGTCTGACACGCACACACTTTTTACCTGGTGGAGACGGTGGAGATGGCATTACGTGTGTGAGTGAGGTGAGGGAGGGCGGAGGTGAGGGCTGCTCCCCCATCTGAAGGGAGAAGAGGGGTGACCTTAGATGGGGGGTCAAGGTCGAGCAGGCCGTTAGTAAAGGCGCCGGGAGGCTGCATGAGAAGGGGGTGAGGGAGAAGGACGGAGGTCAGCGTCTGCCGCTACATTAGCTACAGTGCACAGCGACTATGGAAGCGCACAGAAGTAAAAAGCCTTGTGGTTCAAGTACAATGACGTTAAAACGGCTTCTGGTAACATTTTTAACATCTCACAGTCAACAACAAAAACAGGCGAACAATTAAAAAGCGAGGCTGATGAACTCACGGCGGCTGTGGGAATGATCCAGCGCGGCGTGATGAGAGGTTTGGTCGGCTGCACCAGAGGGAGCTAGAACAACGTCACAACACTGTTGTTAGCATCCATGCTAACTTTAAAGATCTACAGCTGACCTCAGAGATGATGCACGCAGGCATCCATACACCCCAACATGTTACAGAAGTATCAAATACATGTTTATTATGAGCTTAAAGGCTTCATCCCTCCAAACTCTAATAAAATAAAAACATGGGTGTCACTGTAGAGGCAGTCACACACACATGCAGCGCGAGTTTCACAGTGCAATAATTCTTACCACAGGAGTTGGATCAGTGAAGTCAATAAGGTTGTCAGAAAGCGTGGCGGCGCTTTGCAGGTCGACCTCCTCTGCTTTAACCTGCAGCGTGATGCAAACACTCTTTATTACGACGCGGCGGCACCAAAGCATCAAACATCAGGCTGCGCAGGCACACATTAAAGGGTACATGCACTCGTGCTTTATTCACACATTCACTCTTTTCTATATAACATTCACAAGCAGACGAACGCATCTCAGAACAACTCGGTTCAGTATGGAGCGGTCAAAGATCAAGTGGATTACCTGCTATAGATAGCAATTACATCACACTGAAGACTGAACCTACTCTTATGAAGTAATCAATATACACTCACAACCCCCCTTTATCTGCTTGTTTATTAAAATATCCAATGAGCCAATCAGATGGCTGCAACTTAATGCATTTAAGTGAGGATGGGGCAAAAGGTGAAGTAAGGGACTGTGAGCGTAGCGTGCTCGCTGAGATTGTCGTATTTCAGACACTGCTGCTCTGCTGGAGTTTTTCCCACACAGCCATCTGTAGGGTTTATGCAGAGGAGCGTCTCTGAACACACAGCAGTTTAAAGCCTGAAGCAGATGGGCTCCAGCAACAGAAGCACAATGGGGTGCCACTCGAGTCAGCAAAGAACAGCAAACTCAGGCTACATATGCTAAACGACAAGCTCACAAACAGCAGACGACAGAAGAATGGGAAGCGCTGCCGGAAATGACGGGATCACACTTTGGTGTGTCCGACACAAGAGCGTGGATCCATCCTGCCCTCTATTAACAGTTCAGGCTGTTGGTTGTGTGATGGAGGAGGGGGGGGGGAACCACGGTGGGCCAGCAGGATAACGAACGCTTCTGATTTCCTGAACCTGATGACGAGTTCGCTGAACTCAAATCCCCCAAACTGAAACTAGGAAGCTGTGCCTAAAGATGTGGCTGGTGAAGCACATTCGTTACCTGTGAGCGTAAAGTTACATTACCTTTGGTGCCGCTGCTTCACTGGGAGACTCGGAGGACTTTTTGGGAACAGACGGTTTCAAATCTTCAACCAACCTCTCAGCGCTGAAGACCAGGAGAAGAAATGGCGTCACACAAACGTATGAGCGTGTCATTTTTACAACTTTGAACACGTTTCCTGTGCGCCTCGATGAGCAACCACAGACGCCGAAGACAGCTTCAAACTGACATTTTAAGAGTCGATCAGTAAAGCAGGAGCACAGACACACACACAGCACGAATGTGTCACTCTTTGTAAACACTTTGGGAGCAGTATCCAGGCAGAACTCAAGTCATGTGATTTAACACACCCGTGCCGACACAGACACACACACACACACGCATTACTCAAACACACCAGCAGATGTCAGCGAAGGACGCAACGCCTCGTTTCAATCGGTCCCATTAACGTTTTACTGTCTGTTTGGCTGATGCAGAACTTTACGTTCAGCTCTGTTAAACATTATTAAAAACCATTCGATCTAAATGTGCAACGTTCATGTTACATTAAGACGTTCATGTTACATTAACACGTTCATGTTACATTAAGACGTTCTTGAAAACAAATGCACTTTTGCGAAATGGGGAAAAAGTCTTTACCTCAGCTTTAATCAACCTACAAAGCCAGGAGACTTTGTCATTGGTAATTTTAAAAAAAAGCCAACATTTGAAGGACTATAATGTGCAAAAGATGTGATGCAACAAAGTAGAAACCACAGTTTGTTATGTTTGTTGACATAAAGGCTCACCTGGCGCCTGCAGATGAGACCAGGGAGGAGGCTGGCTTCAGCAGGTCCCAGGTGTCCTGGACGTCAGGGCGGCTGCTAACACAAAGAGACCAGTTACTGCCCATTCGCCCAGAACGCACCTTCAACCTGGCGCAGACACACACACAACACTTATTCCTGCATCAAGAAGATCTCATCACCAAAGTAAACAAAGTTAAACTGATTTCATTACAATGATTTTCAATCCTTTGAAAACAACACCGTAGAGCCATGCAAACAGGAAACGGTCGCTAAAACTGTCAACAACAGAATCTGCCAAATCCAACGTCGTTTATCCTCCAACGTGAGCCGTTCACCGCTTCAGGGTCGCGGACTGGTTTGTCATTTTGTGGAGCGCTGCCGAGCTGGGGCTGACGTAACGCTGGGAGTTATGCTAATAACCCTCATAAATATTCAAGAGGTTAATCAGCTCGAGCAGCAGCGAGCACTGTGATTGGCTGGGACGATGCACTGACAGTTGGCATGACTGTAAGATGAAGGAGCGAGAGCTGTGTTGGTGACATGTTTATGAGGCACGTTGACCATGTGTGCCCTGTGCGCTCTGAAGAGCCTCTTAATGCAAAGGTCCTGCAGAGTTAAACAGAAGTCTGAGTGGAAAAGTTATTCTATTTCCTTTTATTCTGAAGCCGAACATAATAATGATCATATTCCTGACAGCACAGGTGAGCGGAGACATGCGTACCTCGCAGACGCCTCCGGCAGGTTACAGTTTTTATCTCCAACCATCGAAGCGTGGTCCTCCAAAGGCCCCTACACACAGCAAACACACACTTATGAGGAGGAGAGGGCATTCGCACACATGCAGCTCCACTTCAAAGCAGCTCCTATTATTTTAACTAAAGACTGTTACAGCTGAGTCAGCGGATGAGGCTTTGATTCTGATGGAAACAGAATGAAAGTATATCTGAGGGGTCTCTCCTCCGTCCCCTCGCCCACTCTTTCACCCCTTGTGCGCACCTTGAGAGCGGCCGCCTCAGCTTGAGCCTTCAGGATGTTACTCTTCAGATCCTCCGGGGTGCGCAGTGGAGTCACGGTTGGACTGCCGCCCGCACTGCTCAGGCCGCACTTCTCCGTGAGCTTCGCCACATCGTCCTGTTGGAGCAGGGTCAGATGTGAGAGAGGCTTCATCACGCTGTGGCGCTCATGCTGCCCGTTCGGCGTGTCTGCTTATGCTGAACCGCCAGTGAACTACACAAAAGCGCTGCTGGTCTCCATCAAAGCAACCGCAGTCTGATTTTAGTGGAAATAACACAAACACACTCGCCTGGTTGTTCATGGCCACGTTGACGTTGACGTTATTTCTCGGGGCGGCGAGAAGCGGACTGCTCTCCAACTCCAGCTGCTTCAGCCGAGCTGCTGCTTCTGAGGAGTCGCACACAAGCACAGACAAACCAACCGGTTCATCTTAAATAACCGTCTCTTCTCAGGACACTGAAGTTCATTAACAGTCAGCTGTGGGTCGTTTTCATAACCGTGTCGGTTTAGTAACTATTTCTGGCATTAACAGAACAATATAAGTGAGTCAGGAGTCTGTAAGGTTGCACCAGGAGGCAGCTTCAGGGTTAAAAATGAGGCCAAAGGGTCAAAAACTGCAGTTCCTCCATCACAGGCTCCTGAAAACGTCTCAGAGTAAAGATGCACTTTTTAATAATTATTATGCAAAACTTCATGTCCCTGTTTTTGTTCCCTCTCTCTGGGTTTCATTCTCCATCATCTCCAGTGTATTATCATATCATTGTGACCGTCCTGTTGCTGCACTGTGGAGCATCTTAATGAACTTATGTGGCCCCTCCAGACTGTTTGTGCCGTGGTTTTGGTGAAACTCTAGTTCTTTATTAGCCGGTAATAATTAACAGCTGTGTTCCTGTGCAATGCGCTTTGTGCAGTGGATGGATTCAGCCGGCTACCCAGGCTTACTGGGCGTGAGCTAATAACTGAGCTGGTGTTTCAGCTGGAAGGAGGCAGCTGCTGGTTTCATTATCCAACAGTCTCTGAAAACAGACTTTTATAGTTTTACAGCAGTTTTCTTTAAAGACTGGCTTCTAAGACAAGTTTTTAAATATTCTCCCGTTTCTGAGTCCGGCAGTGAAGTTTCCATCAGTCGTACGGTTGCTGTAGCCTTACCAGCGAGACTCAGTGGATCTTCTGCAGGGACACTAGCACCGGCATAGGCGGCGGCTTGTCCGGGCTCCTCGACAGCCGTGACTGCAGCGACAACAGGAGCTCTGAGGACATCGTCGACGCACGTCTCCATTAGGTCAGCAACCACCGGCAAACTAGAGACATACAAGAAGAACGGATGGCAGAATTAGCCATTTCAGACTGGGTGTGGATGGAAGGGTTCACAATAAACACATATAAAGAGAAAACACAGAATAGAGGCTGTTTTATGGGTTTTTAACACAAACTGGAAGAAAAGGATTCGTGCAGCTTACCTCGATAAGGTATGAACGGACTGCAATGATGATCCACGGTGATACAGCAGAGGGTATTTAAGAGTAACATCCAAAAGTATGTCATTTTAATACTACTGAAGCCAAAAGAAAAGCATAAAGAATATACGGTACTTATAATCCAGAGTCTTTAACCATTAACAGCATCACCGGCATTAGCTTAAAGGGTCACGTTGCCAACATGTGGTCAACTTATTGTCTTTTCTAACAGATAAGTTTGAAGTATGAGCCCACTGAGGGGAAAAATGCAAAAAAAAGTCTCCTGAGGTAAAAACATTGCGCACAAAATAACTTTAACAGGAAATAATGTGGCGTGATATTCTCAGAATTAGAGAGCAGACACACGGATTTCAGCAGAAGCTCTTCCAGCAGCTCCGTAATTACCTCATATTTCTGTAGCCCGAAGACACAGCAAAACATAACAAATGTTGTATATTACAACATACTGCCTGGAGAGTACAGGGGTTAAAGAACAACACACAAAGGGAAAAGTGCGATTCTTTGTACGTGGGCTCAAAAATCCAATAAATATGTTAAGAGATCGACCGCGAGGAGGAATCCAGCCATCGTGTGGGGGGAAAAGACACAAAGGCAAATATGACAGATACATATACCACCGACTGGGACCACGAAACCAGCAACTGGTTACTCCCCAGTCTTTGTTCAGTCATCCACAGTGGGAGCAGCATTTTTAAAGATCTGTTAGGACACATTTAGCCGATACAAGCTCTCAGTAACCCTGCGCAAACCGCGTATTTGGACAACAACCTATTATTTACAATGACCAGGATTTGGATTTGACACAGTGTGATGAACGTGAAAGGATCAAACTGGGCCAAACTTACAACGAGGAGCTTTCTGGGTGATGATAGATGATAGTGCAGCGGACCAAAAACACAAACTGCATCACGTTACAGACAGTAAAATATTCTTTGCACTAGATTCTGAAAGCAAGCACGAGAACCTACGACGTACTTCCAGTGTGGCTTTATTCGCTTTTTTAATTGGCTTAAAATAATCGAACATAGAATCAGAAAAGTTGTGACTGTGTTAAATAAAATCATTCTAACAAACATCCACAGTTGGAGCCTTTTCAGATTTCATCTTTTCAAAATAAGACTATGATCTGAAATACAATAAACTTTATTTAAAACTATCCTGCTTTGATTTAAAAACGTTCAATTTAAACATGCAGTTTCTAAAGAAGAATGCTTTGGTCACAGTCGTGTTGTAAACAATTAACTGCGTTATATTACAAATTGATCTTCATTTGGTGGAGACGTACAATAACCGGTGTAACTACGACGTAAGATCAGTGCGTTTTCATTCTGCACTCGTCATTATTTACAACATTACTCAGCCGCCTCACTGTGGCGTGCTCACAGTGAGACGTTACAGCACGTTTCAATGCATTATTCCAGCTTGATCTCTTGCTAGAACTCGAGCGAGGAGGCAGTATCAAGGTCAGTTCAGAAGCTTTCACAGAAACTCAGGCAACAATAAAACGAGTACCTTCAAACAGTTTGGGAAATCACCTAAGACATGGTGAAGGTAGCGGTTAAATCTAGCTTCATTTACTTTGTGCTTACCTACAGCTAAAAATTATTTACCGTATATCTTCCAATAGTAGCCCTGGCGTTTATTCAAAAAATTAGTCGGGACTGCCCGGCGTTTAAAAGAGACCGGCTCTTATTCCCTTCCCAGACGGAATGGTGATGGTAAACGGAGTTCATTTGGCAGTAAAATACGCTATGGTACCGTATTTACGGCCACAAAATGTAGGCAACAACAGCGGATGAACATTTCAGGATTTAATGAAATTATCAGTGGAGACGAAAGGGCAAAATGACCGGCTACTATTGGAGACTGGCCTCTATGTTTTCAAACCCGGCATTTATTAGAAACGGGCGTCAATAAGAGACAGGCCACTACTAGCAGATATACAGTATCATTATTTCTGAAGGCTGCATTACAACCTGCTAGCTGCAAATAATAATACTGTGAAGTTCTTAAAGAATACAATAGCAAAACATATTACTGATACACAAATAGTTTTCTATACGAGATCACAGCAAAAACTGCAGCCTTACCTAATGTCCACCCTACTGTTACTATTTTATATTAAGATTTAAAAATCTAGTTGTATTGTTTTCAGAGCTGCACATGATTATTTGCAGCTAGCAGGTTGTTAATGCTATCCATCAAGTCTAACAGTCTGCAGTCTATGAACTAACCTCAGCTAACGCCAGCTAACAGTGTTAGCTCAGTGGCGAGTAGCCTTCAGTAATAGTAATAAATCACACACCAATAGCACATCACATATATTGAAGTGGCACATAACCCAGGTAGCTACCACAACTAAAACAAAGTAGTTGCAGTAGGCTAACTTTAGTTTAAATAAGAACTTACTTCCAGATGTTTCTTTAGGTTGGAGTCTTTTGACGCTGAGAGCAGCTTGGTTGCTGGCAAACAGAGTTTGCATTGAAAGGTCAGATTTCGCCCATCCCTTTGTTCTTTAAATATAAATTGGTGTTGGAATTTCCAAGTTAGAAATGCATTCCTGCCCGTGCACTGCTGGCTCTGTTGTGCTTGCCTTGGGTCCATTGTGTAACTGACGCCACCAACATTAACAGGACGCTTACAATACAGCCTCTTATTTAGTGTTTTGTTTGGGTTTCTGGCAATGTGTGGAATTACCAAAATAAGAGAGGGAATGAAGAGTGGATAGCCTATATGAAACAGGAAAAGATTCTAATCATCACCTTTTTAAATGGTAACTGTAACGGAATATAGTTATGCATATTTTGTATTTTAAATATGTAACGCCGGTACATGTATTCCGTTACTCCCCAACACTGATTCAAATAAGAAACATTTTAAGATTTTTTTCAATTGATGTTGAGCAATGGTTCTTCTGACTTTCTGAAGGCCTTAGCACTTTTTCTTTTGACATGTTTCACACTGTTTGGTGTGCAAGTTTTCCTTAAAAGATTTTAAGAAACTCTAAAGGGGAGGATAAAA
The DNA here is from genome assembly GCA_015108175.1 of Pelvicachromis taeniatus. Classification (NCBI taxonomy): domain Eukaryota; kingdom Metazoa; phylum Chordata; class Actinopteri; order Cichliformes; family Cichlidae; genus Pelvicachromis; species Pelvicachromis taeniatus. The sequence goes on along the minus strand of VURO01033690.1, from coordinate 9,959 downwards.
GCAGAAAAGCCTACAAAAAAAACTATCAACAGCTGATGAACATTATCTGAAACCCATGTTCTCAGAAACTGTGAAAAAAAATCCAGCAAGGACCTGAGACACCCTGAGAACTGGACCTTCAGTTGGTCATTGTACTGTTCACTAAAACCTCATCAGAAATGGGCAACTGGAAGGGTGGCTGTCAAGAAGCCATTCTTATGCAACGGAAAAAAGAAAAAAAGGCTGAAGTATGCCAAGTTACACAAGAATATGTCTGAAAATCAATGGCAAAAGGTCTCATTGAGTGATTAATCCAAATTTGAAAGTTTGGTATGCATGTACAGAGGAGGTCATGAGAGCGGTAGGGTGGCTGTAGCTCAGGTGGTAGAGCGGGTCACCGGAAGGTCGGTGGTTCGATCCCAGGCTCCTCCAGTCTACAAGACAGGCTCCTCCAGTCTTGGGCAAGATACTAACCCCATGTTTGCCTACTGGTGATGGTCAGAGGGCCCGCTGGCGCCTGTGTCCGGCAGTCTCGCCTCTGTCAGTGCGCCCCAGGTCAGCTGTGGGTACAATGTAGCGTGCCATCACCAGTGTGTGAATAGGTGACTGA